>CABHPH010136413.1:0-20709 GCA_902168325.1 Peromyscus nudipes | reverse complement strand
GAGGGGCAGGGCACGGAGGGGCAGGGCACGGAGGGGCAGGGCACGGAGGGGCAGGGCACGGAGGGGCAGGGCACGGAGGGGCAGGGCACGGAGGTGCAAGGAGTTTTGTCTTTGTTCCTTGTTTGCTTGATTATTTCTTTTGCTTTCTTACTTTCTGACTCAGTGCCTCACACTAGCGTGGTGACTTCTCAGACCCTGTTAAACAGTACGTAGGCTCTTGTCTCGCTGCTGTATTCCTACTACAGGTATACCTCACAGCTCTTAGATGGCATAGTGTTTTATTTAGTCATTTTCCTCGCTAAATTGCATTGCTAGAAGTCTCTATTGTTCTATCCTCAAACTCAGATATTTCCTCAGCTGTGTCTAGTCTACTAATTAATCTGTCAGAGGATTTTTTTCCTCATTACATTATTGTTGGGCATGATCATTTTGAATTCTTTCTTAGAACTTCCATCTTTTCTCTTTAATTGGTTGTTATTCTTGTATATTATCTATATTTTTCAATGAAACCCTTTATCCTACCACTAAGCATTGTCTTGCTTGCAGTTCTTGGTTTGAACATTCCAAGACTCCCTCAATAATTAGTTCTGATCTTGATATTTAGTATGTTCAAACTATATAATTTTTTTAAATTTAGTGATCCTCATAAACTTTTTTCAACAGAAAGGTGAATTTGATTATGGAATACCAGCATCTGTTATAAATATCCACTTAGTAATATTATCATGAGGTATATAGAGAAGGAGGTAATATACAATACTGTGAGTAGGCCTCTCATTAAGTGAGCCTGATGCTGATGTTCCACAGTATTCTTCAAGAGTGTTTCTCAGCTTCCCATACCCTTTTAGGAAGACAGGGACAGCTCGAGGTTTCCAGAATAGTAGATTTGCTTTCCCTTAAAGCAACAAGCAGGTGTGGAAGATTAGCAGATTCTTCACTTGGGTATTTTCCTTATTCCAGTTGGGGCAGAAGTTAATAAAAGCCCAGAAAGTTAGGCTTTGGGACAACCACTATACATACCTGGCTGATGGTTTTGTTATGAAGAATAGGATTCTTTGGAATATTTCAAAATGGTGACTACCCCAATCCCCATGACAGAAACACTGGGATTTTTTTTCTTCTATATTGACTAAAAATCTGGACAAGTTCTTAGAAGTAACATCATAAAGACTCTGGATCCCTGCACCTATTCTTGTGTCCCCATAGTTACTGACCTTCACAGTTGCTCTACAGTTGAGCCACCAGTTGTGTGTGAACTCTGGTTTTGCATACTCTTGCTCCCTTCCTCATTCTAAAGGTGTGTTAAGTTGTGGGTCTCTCATTCGGAAAGCTGTGATGTCCTGGTCGCATGTACATGTCTCTCCTCTCCAAAGATGCTCTTGAGTTCATTTTGTGTTGGCCATCTATTTCTGGGCATAGGGCCTCTTTTAAGTTCTTTAAAATTCTCCATGTGGCTTTCAGTAAGTGCTACAAAAATATGCTCTCTTACCATCAATATATCATTCGCCACACCCTCCCAGCATCTGTTGCCTTTTCAACTGTGTGTGTTGTTGTTTTATTTTAATTTTTCATTATCTATTAATTGCACACAATAATGAATTTCTTTTTAATTTGATAAACTTTATATTATAAAAACTTGCAAATAAATAAAGACATCACACACCAAAATTAAACAGACCCCAAAGTCTACATGAATCAGTGAACTCCTCCTATACAGTTTGAGTAGACATTCAGAATAGAAGCTATGGCACATCATATTAAATTATTCACTTTCACTATTGAACATATTTTATGTACTTTTCCAGAACCCAAAAAATCATGACAGAATTAGGATTAGGGAAAAAATAGCTTTATATCCTCTTTCATGCTGTGTCTGTTACCTGCATTCAGTCCTTCCCCATCTCCTCATATTTAGCCTTTCTTCTTCCCTTTTCTTCATGTAATACTCTACCTATATGTACATTTATTTACAATAAATATATATTATTAGCAATATTCTGCATGTAAGAGAGAACATGTGTCTTTTTTCGTTATGAGATTGTATGGTGTCACTTATATTGTACATTCTAAGTCTCTGCATTTGCCAGAAAAATTTTAAACTTCATTTTCTTTAGAGCTGAGTAGTTTTCCTGACCAAATTATACTATAGAGTGATGGTGATAACTGGTATAGGGCATAAAATGGACAGGTAGACCAATGAAGTAGAATAGGGAGGTGAGAAATAAGATGGCAAAGCTATGCCCACTTAATGTTTGACAAAGGAGGCAAAAACGTACTTCAGAAAAAACAGTCTTTTCAACAAACGGCACCAGAAACGCTGGATTTCCACCTGCTGAAGAATGAAATTAGATTCTTATCTTTCACCTTGTACAAAAATCAATTCAAAATGGATCAAAGTCCTTAATTTGAAACCTGGAGCTTTTAGAAGAAAACACAGGGGATAACCTTCAAGATATTGGGGTAGGGGAGAACTTTTAAAATAGAACACTAGCAACATAGGAACTCACCCGAATATGAGCATTTGGACCATACGAAAATGCAAAGTTTTTATACAGCAAAGGAAATGATTAGCAGTGTTAACAGACAGCCTACAAATGGGAGAAAATCTTTACCAGCTACACGTCTGATGAGGAGCTAATATCTAGAATTTACTAAGAATTATAAAATTTTAATACCAGGAAAATAAAACTGACAATCAAAACGGGACAAATAAGCTGAATTTACAGATTAAAAGCAATGGCCCAAAAGTATTTTAAAAGTTATTCAATATCCCAAGCTGTCAGGGAAAAGTAAACTAAAACTTCTTTGAGATACGTATCACCCCACTCAGAACAGTAACTGAAAGCACTTGCTGCACAAATGTGTGGATCTCAGTTTGAATTTCCAGCCTTAGAATTAAGGAGCCAAGATCCAGGTGTGACTGATGCCTTTCTTCTAAATGAGGGCTGAGAGAGGGATCTCTGGGGCTGGTTAGCTGACAGCCTAGCTCCAGGCTCATTGGGATGCCATCATTAAGGGGAAAATGCAGGAAATGACAAAGCAGGACATTCAAGATCCTTCCCGAGTTTACCTGTCTTCACACACATACACGCACGCACACACACACACACACACACACACACACACACACACACACACCCCATGAATGCAACAGCCATGTCATACTCAGAAGTCAGTATATCACATCACTCTGTTCTCTAAACTTCTAACTCTTCCTTTTTTTCCCTGCTCTTCTTTTGTAATAATCCCTGAGCCATGGAGAATGATGTAGGGCTTCAATTATTGATGAGTATTCAACATTCTGGTACCTCAGCCTTTCCACTCTTTGACAATACCATGTATTACCACCAGAAGAACGGAAAGGCACTCTTAGACATAACACAGAAATTAAAATAAACAACCTGGAGCTACTGTATGAATGAATAACTATTTAAAAAATAAGATATTATACAACATAATATTCAATGGAATGTCTTATGTGTTTCAAACCCTAATATGGCTTCAGTGACTGCAGATTATGGCAGAGAGGGGTATAGCTGGAAAAGGTCCATTGTACGACTGAATGGTAAGTAGCCTTAGGAAGGTTTTGACAATGGTCTCCAGAAATTCCAATATAGTCTCAGTTAGTCTTGAATGAAATGGGAGAATTATAATCTAAGACTGGGTATTAGAGTCACAGTTTAAAAAAATTATTTTTTTATTTTTAAATTAAAATGGAATTATATAATTTTTCCTTTTTTCTTTCTTCCCCTAGACTTCCATGTATACCTGTGGCTCCCTCTTGAAATCATTGTCTTTTTCTTTGTTAATATTCTCCCTCTCTTTCGCTCTCTCTTTATCCCTCCCCCATCTCTTGAAGGTGTGTGTGTGTGTGTGTGTGTGTGTGTGTGTGTGTGTGTGTGAATATATACATAATCAGCCTACTCAGCTCTCTCAGTGTTATTTGTATGCACATGAGCTCAAGGTTGACCATTTGGCAATAGATTAACGATCAGTGTGCCTGTCCCTATACCCCTCTGTCAACGTTCGTTAGTTGCGGTAGCTCTTTGTCTAGAGGTGGGGCCCATGAGTTTTCCTCTTCCATGTTAGCCTGGCTATTGGTATTGCCTTTGATCTGGTCTTATTTCAACAGCCATATTGTGTGACATCATATGGATGGCTTCTCTGTCATTTTTAGGTGGAGACACAATCCCACATCAGACTTCTTGGTGCTCTCTGACTTTTACAATCTTTCCACACCCCTTTCTGTGATGTGGCCGATTTCCTCAGTGCAGGGGTGTTGTAGTTGTGTCTGCTATGGCATGAGACACCAGGATCACTTCTTCTCTGCACTTTGGCCAGTTGTGGTTTTCTGTAATGGTCCTTCAGTTGCAAAAAAAAAAAAAAAAAAAAAACAAACAAATTAAAAAAAACAAGTTTCTTCGATGGGAGGTTAGAGTTACATTTGTCTTTAGGTCTAAGGACAGATATTTTGAATGATGCAGTTAGAAACTATACTAGTTTGATAAAGTGGTTCTTGATAGTTCTGTGATACAAGTAACCTCACTAGCACCATGTGATTGCATAGGTTTACAGTACAAGGCATGATTTATATCGTGTTAAATGGGCCTCAGATCTTGGTGGTGAGAGTTCTTTACTTTTAAGTTAGCATACAAAGTAATGTATTTCACTATGACACTGCCACATACATATGTATGTTATCTATTTCAAATATAAGTGCTAAAAAGAATTTCAAACATTTAATGTAAATTTATTGTCATTACCTAAGAAATTATACTATTATATTTATATTACAATATTCATAATTGTGGTTTAACAATGAATTATAAAGTGGTAGACATGAAAGCAAGCTCATGAGTTATTTAGCTCCATTTCTTCATTTTTTAGATGTAAAACCTAAATCTCAAGAGAGGTAAATTGTCCCAATCAAACATTAGCAGTCAGCCAAAGAAAGCACACTTCATTGTCATTGTTGTATTGTTTATCTTAAGAAAAAAAATGATAAATCTTCAACTTTCTGCTCACATTTTATCTTGTAAGGTGTAACTTACTTTTAGGTTCTTAACCTTCCCCTGAATAAATTTTTGTGCTACTTTAACTGCTCGCTCTCCTGTATCCGTAAAATATAGAAAATCAGATTGTATCTCTCCATGGATACTGTAAAATTAAGATAATCAATCCAATATATAAGATACTTCTTTGCACCATTAAAACAAATGTTCCACCGTGTAAACAAATGTGATACATCTTAAAGTGATATTCTACAACAGTGATCCTTCTACTCCATGGTTCCTCATAAATGAATTGTGTATGGTCCTTCACATAATATGCTCTTGATACCTTTTGTCATTTAGAAAAGCACGTGTTTTGAGAGACTGGCTTTTTTAAAAAGCTTGCCCTTCAGCTTCTCTCAGCCTCATTTCCTGAGGAATTCTTATGCTTATTAAGCACAGAAATGGAATGGAGATATATTCAAGACTGATGCATGAATTCAGTATCCAGAGAACCATGAACTGAGGATAAGATATTGTCTTTGCTGTTTCTGTTCCAAGACAAAAAACAAATCTAGGAATGGTAAATCATGAAATAAAATTATTTCTAAGAAGTAAAAATAGCTGGCTCTTGCATCAACAAAAATGTTGCCCAAAATCTTCTCTCTTATGAAGTTTTAAGAATCCCTTGGGGGAGAAAATAACTCTAAATAACCAGAAAAAAAAACCTTCAAGATTTAATCACATGCACAATTTATTCATTGCTAAGAAGTTAGTATGCTTTATCTGTTTTAGTTCTTAGAATATTATGGGAAGGTAGTTAACATCATACCAATCTCATTTTACAAGGAAAAAAAAACTTATAGCTCAGAGAGTCTAAGATTTTCTGTAAAGTTTGGCATTTTATCTAAAAAAAAAAAAAAAACAACAAGTAAATGGAAGAACCCAAACTCATACTGATATCTAACTATATCCCAATCCACATTTCACTTGTATTGCATTTTCTTCTTCTGATCAAATATTCACAAATTTGTATTCCAGAAAAGTAGTCACATCAAAGTGCTAAATTAAAAGTCTGTTTTAAGAGGCTCCAATTCTTTTCACATGTTTTTGTTTGTATTTATGGACTATACAGGAGTCTGTTAGTTTGGAATGTGTGCCCTGCTTATCTGCTGCCACAATGGAATGCTGCTGAATAAAGATCTACTATAGGTCCAAAGCTCAGAGGGTGGGGTGGGGATTTGCTCTCCGATATCTCAGCTCTCTCCCTTCCCTCAGACATATTTTTGCCAATTGTTGAGTATTAGCTGTAGCTGGAAGGTTTCTCCAGTCACACAGCTGCTTATAAAATAATCACTCAGAGGCTTAATATTAAGCAAACTGTATGGCCATGGCAGGCTTCTTGCTAGCTAGCTCTTTCATCTTAAATTAACCCATTTCTATTGATCTATGTTTTGCCACATGGCCGTAGCATTACCGATCTCCTGGCATTTTGCTTCTCCTTCAGTGGCGACTGGTGTCTCTTTGAACTCCACCTTTGTCTTTCCTGTCTTTCTCCTTGGATTTTAAGCCTGCCTCTAAGCTGTCTTGCTATAGGCCAAAACAGCTTATTTATTAACCAATGGGAACAACATATATTCAGAGTGAACAGACAGAAAGACATCCACCAGCAATTAGCTCAACAAATTTCATAAGACCAATTACATTATGGAGTATTCAAAATAAATTTTTAAGTGAAGCACCCAGGCCAATAAAATTTAAAGAAATTACATTTTAATATGATAAAAAATAAGTTCAGAGGCAGAGGCAGGCAGATCTCTGTGAGTTCGAGGCCAGCCTGGACTACAGAGTGAGTTCCAGGAAAGGCACAAAGCTACACAGAGAAACCCTGTCTCGAAAAACCAAAAATAATAATAATAATAATAATTTCATACTGCAGGAAAATCAATTATATAATCAATTTTTAAATGAATTTCAAAATTAATTTGTTTGAATGCAATACTCAAACCAAGTTTGACACAATTAAATTTGTAAAATATATTTTCAAATACATAAATATTTTAAAACTTAAAACTTTCAATTATTTATTTTTCTAATTTTAAACACTTTGAAGAATGGTTTATTTTATTTTTATTTTTATGTATATTGGTGTTTTGTTGTATGTATGTTTGTGTGCCACATGTTTACTTGGTTCCTTTGAGGGTAGAAAACAATGTTGGATCCCCTGAGACTAGAGTTATATACAATTGGGAGCTATCATGTGGTGCTGCCATGTGGGTGCTGAGATTCAAACTTCTTATCTCTGTTTCAGACCCATAGTACATTATAATAAAATAACTCAGGTGTATAATATGTTCGTGGACAATTCAAGGGACCTAAAAGGAACTTTAAATGTCAAGTACCTGAAAACCCTGACAACTGGTGTAGACTTAAGAAGGACTTGAGTGGCCACATAAGCAAGTCCTTTGTTATACTACAGAGTTTAAAGTATTAAAGAGTCAGGATTCCAGTGTTGGACACCCAGATAAGACATCTTCTGGCAGTTATAGATGCCTATGAAGTATTATTGAAACAATTAAATGAAAATGGAAACTGCTTTAGAGTATGGAATTGATTTTTTTAAATCTTTTAATTGCTTAAGTTTCTGCAGTATTAATCTATAGTGAATTCATATGTATTTTATTACATCATCACATTAAAATAAAATTGTATTTGCAAATAATAGGATTATCTAGAGTTGAATTATGACAAATTTTCAATAAATCCACAAAAGTAGAAAACAGGATAATTTTAGAATAACTTTTTCTGTTAGTTTTAATTCTTTTCAGAGTTTTGTACATGGGTATATTATCTTCACATTATTTGCATCCCTCTCTCTCCCAGTTCTGCTCATGTACTCCCAAACCCCCTCAAATTCATGACCTCTTCTACTTTAATTATTAATGTTGGATATGTATGCACACACAAATGTAACATATAAAACATATCATACATATATACCTAACTGAGTCCAATTAATGTTCCCTGAATGTACAAGAGTACATGTGCTTAGGGCTGACCACTACTTAGAATTCAAAAACCTATCAGGGTGCTCATTCCTGGAGAAAACTGGTTCTCCCTTCTTCAGCAGACATTGGTTGTCTGTAGCCCCTTATCCAAGAGTGGTGCCTTGTGAAATTTAATCCCTTCCAGTTCAGCATATCAGTTGGTACTGTCCTATCAGGTCTTGTGCAAGCAGCCCTAGGGTTGGGAGTTCATGGCTGCAGTATCCCTGCCATGTCTAGATTTTATCTCATCCTAGTCATCCCACTTCTCTTAGTTAGGGTTTTTATTGCAGTGAAGAGACACCATGACCAGAGCAACTCTTATAAAGGGAAGCATTTATCTACAGCTGGCTTACAGTTCAGAGGTTTAGTCCATTGTCATCATGGTGGGAAGCATGTGCTGGAGGAGCTAAGAGTCCTGTATCTGGAACAGTAGTTAGCAGGAAAGAGACAGTGGGCTGGGTTTGAGGATTTGAAACCTAAAAACCGACACCCAGTTGTGGTGGTATTGTGTTCCCTGAAATATTGTGCACCCTAATAAACTTATCTGGGGTCAGAGACAGAACAGCCACAATATTAAACATAGAGGATAGGCAGTGGTAGCACACGCCTTTAATCCCAGCACTTGGGAAGCAGAGCTAGGCAGAAATCCATGTGTTCAAGGATACAGCCAAGCATGGTGACTCACGCCTTTAATCCCAGAAAGCAAGCCTTTAATCCCAGGGAGTGACGGCAGATAGCAGAAAGGTATATAAGGCGTGAGGACCAGGAACTAGAAGCATTTGGCTGGTTAAGCATTTGGCTGGTTAAGCTTTTAGGTTTTGAACAGCACAGTTCAGCTGAGAGCGATTCGGATATCAGGACACAGAGGCTTCTAGTTGGAGGAAACAAGATCAGCTGAGAAATTGGCCAGGTGAGGTTAGCTGCCGCTTGTTCTGTCTCTCTGATCTTCCAGTGTTCACCCCAATACTTGGCTCCGGGTTTGTTTTATTAAATAAGACCATTTAAGATTCCTGCTACACCCAGTGGCACACTTCCTCCAACAAGGCCATACCTACTCCATCAAGGCCACTCCACCTAATAGCGTCACTCCCTGTGAGCCTGTGGGGGCCATTTTCATTCAGACCACCACACCACTCTTCTCACTTTCACAATCTCTCTGCCTATATATGCTGATGACATTTCCTGAGACTTAGGTGTAGGATTTGGGTTGTAGATATCACATTTGATGTTTGGAACCCAAGGTCACTTATTCTCTGCCTTTTGACCAGCTGTGGATCTCTGTAGTAACCTCCTATCTGCTGCAAAGACAAACTTTGTTGATGAGAGGGGAGAGCTGCACTGTCTGTGGGAATGAAGATGAGTATACAAAATGTAGTTGGAGAACCTAGTAACTTAGGGAAATGGGATGAGTAGGTACTTCTCTAGGGATGTAAGTTATGGGAAGAAGGAAAGGGGGCAAATTTGGAAATATTTAACCAAGAAAAGGAGAAGGATTGTAATATAGAAAAAGGAGAAATAAATTAAATTAAGGGTGTTTGAAAAGACCATAGAGAAATATTTTGTTTACATTAAATACACATAAAATATAAAAATGCATATATATTTGTATATATATACATATATATATGAACTATCCAACTTTAACTGAAAATGACACCAAAAGATCCATAGACTATCTAACAAAAGAACCCAATACCAGACAAGGCACATCTTCCTTTGAGTTGTTGGCCAGTGAAATACTAAAGACTCCCAATGAAAGTTTTTGCCATTACTCTTGATTGCCTCCCAGAACCTGAAAGTTAAGCACAGCTCCAGATCTAGTCTCAGTCATTCAAACTGCACGCCAACCAATCTGCTAGGTGCCCGCTGCCATTGTCAAGCATAAGGAGAATGTTCACCTCGTCTCCCTCTGGACTCAAACTGGTTGTCCTACTTCAGTGATCACTGTGGCTTTCTTGATTTTCATAGAAATCCCTCAAATGCCTGAAAGCTGGTACCATTCTCTATAACCAAGTTCCAACACACACTACTGCTGCTCCCTGGTATAAAAACAAAGCAACAACAAAAACAAAGCAACAACAACAAAATAAAAACAAAAACAAACACAAAAAAAAACATCTAAAGAGATAAGAGTCTGGTGCTGTTCAAAGGAGGGAAGATGTCTGTTGTTTCCATGAACATGAAGGGGAACAAGATGGTCTACTTAACCATGTTTAGCTCATCTTCAAGAATCATCTATACACTTCCTGGCAGAATCCAGGGTTAGCAAAGAATGTTGCTACTCTCCACTTAGAAAGAGTATCACCCAGTCCAGTGTTTGATCATCTTTCGGTTGTGATCAAATTTTCATCCACTCACTTCTATGAGATACCTGTGTCCCTGTCTTTCTTCCCTAAGAATCTTGTTAGGTGGAAGTGATAAACGTCACCCTCTTTTCTGGGTGTTTCTTCTTAGGCATTTTCAACCCCATCTCCTGTTCCCTGACTATAAATTCCACCCTCCCATGCTGTCTTTAGAGTAGAAGCTTATTTCTGTCACTCCACATCCCATTTCTATTGTCTGTATGTCTATCACAATGATTCTTAACAAAACAGTTCCATGATTTAAACAAACAAAAAACAAAAGAATGATTCTCAATAAAAAGTTGTGAATTTTTCAAATTCTTTTCGTTTCTTAAATTTCAGTAAGTTAATACACTGTTTTTTTAAGGAAAGACAATAAAACCATGAGACAAATCTAAGGGAAAGTATCAGATGCTGTACTTCAGGAACCATGAGCGTGCTTGTCTCACTGGCCTTGTTATGCTTCCTGTATCTTAAACGCTTTCAGGTGATGATACAGATGAAAGTAATACCTTCATTTTGTTATTCCAGCCTTTAATGTCCAGTTATGAGGCTTTTAGAAGTGTCTACATATTATCTCTTTCTTTGTTCTCTATCTTAAAGCTCTCTTCATATGAGTAAACAACAAAGATAAGTGTATAAAGAAATACTGTAATACGGGTAATATAGACATGCTATTTCTTATAGCTTGTGAGAAATTCAATATCAGGAATGTTGTTCACTATATGTATATAACAAATATACATAATTTATATTGAATTTCACTTTCTGTAAGTGAAAATAGTATTGATAATAAAACATAAATAATTTTCTTGGCTGTTATAAATGATCAAGTTATTTCTTCTTTCTTATAGCTCATTAAACTACATTTAATACATGTAAAGTTGTTCAGAATTACAAATTATTTTATAGTGAGGTGAGTCTGGCTTTGTCCTTTTCTACTCAAATTTAGTTTATTTTAACAGTTTCATTATGTATTAATTTTTAGTCATGCAGAATGTTCATTTTAGCTATTATACACCAGTCTAACTTCTCTTAGCAATGTTTAACTATTTACTAAAGAAATAAAGTTTTAAGGGAAAAAGTATTTTTCTACATTATTAGAAGTTTTCTTTCTTTTTTTTTTTGAACTAGCATGTGTCTCTGACTCTTTTGCCTGCCTTTAGAAACCTTTTTCTCCCACTGAGTTGCTTCGCCCAGCCTTGATATGAGGGATTGTGCCTAGTCTTATTGTAACTTGTTATGCCATGTTTGATTGATACCACTTAGAAACCTGATCTTTTCTAAAGGGAAACAGAGGAGCAGTGTCTCTAGGGGGAGGGCTATGGGGCTGGGGAGTGGAGGAGTGGAGGGAGGGAAACTGCCCTTGGGATTTATCATACGAGAGAAGAATAAAAAATATAGTCATTTTGTTAGGTTAAAAGAAATTCCTGTGATATTTTTGCACATTTTCCCTCTCTTTCATCAATCTTTCTATTTTTAATAAACTATGAATCTTGATAATGTTTATGATAAACTCTAACCATCAGAGAGTTGATCCCTCTTATGCATACACACAGCATCCTATGATTCTCTTTTGTGCTACATACCACTCTAGTGTTTAAGTTCTTACTTGTAAAATTATTTTAATGACTCTATATGGTAAGCTTACTGAGAGAAAAATGGATATCCACTAGTCAGTTTGTTTATTCTGAATTGGTTTGTTGCTGTAACCATAGAACCTACCTCAGTGCCTGACATTTGGTGCTCATTCCTTTGAACTAAATGTCTGAATAAGTTAAATAGAGCAAAATAATTAAAAATGTAAATCCACATGATTTTCTTGATAGGCCAGAGATGGAGATAGCATAGCTCTGTGACTTAATAATAATCTCTTTGTTAAAAAGACTGTTATTCCAACTCCATGCATGCCCTTTATCATTCTGATGACATGAGCATGATAAGGACTATCTGCTGCAGATAATATTTTACAAAGTAATCATAGAAATAGTACATATATATCATACCATAGTATCAGTGTGAGAATTCATGAGATTGTGAAGAATGCCAAAAACTTCTGAGTAGATGAGATATACAGGAAAAGTTATATAAATGGTTGTTAACCAAAAATGAAATGGCTCAATCTAATGCTTGATAGAAGAAATCGAAATTAAGGCAAAAAGATAACAGTTTTTACTTATCAAATCACTAAAGTTTGAAACAGCTGATGCTGTCCACTTCAGAAGAGGATGAGATTGAAACATCTGCATTCCTGTATCCTTGGTGGTAATTTTGTGCAAGCCTTAAGAGACATTTTTCAATATCTTTTAATATTTAAGATTTGTAACCAGTGATTTAGCAACATCAGTTCTCACTACACATGAGGGCTGATGCTTGTGCTATGACTGTGTTTCATAACAATTCACAAAATGGAGTATAATAATAAAAATGACCCAAATTTTCCAAGTTTTCCAACTTTTAAGTAAAATCACAGAGATGCACTGTTTTAAGAACCAGCTTTATCATTAAGACATCTTACTATTTCTCATCAGAACCTTGAGATAAATAAAGGTTATTATCATTACAGAAATTGTGCTGAAGCGGGAAAATGTAGAAGTTTTCTGAATCTATTTACAATGGATGGTTTAGATGTTGGAGGTAGTGTACTCACATTGAGGCTGGAGGATACAAGTTCAAAACCAGCCTGGACTTCTCAAGAAGGATCTGTTTCAAGAAAACTAGTTATCTAACTAAATGAATGACTATACAACCAACCAAATAAATAAATCCATGCAGTAGAGGATCGCTTTTGTTGTTGTGTTATTTTACAGCTACTGTCCTGTATTTTTAATGAAAACTCACAGACTATTACCTTAATAATCCTAGGAGATACACAAACCAATAAAACCTCCTTTCTCACCCAGGTAAAAGTTTAAGGAAAATACAGATGAATCATCCATTTCTGTATAATCTGTGCTTTTGCCAAAAGGTTGCCATGACTCATTTTTTACTTTCCATAGTTTTATAACTCATATTTTTAACCAAAGAAAATTCACCTCATGGTACTTTTATGATGACTTGAGTTTATGGATGACTGGTGTTGAAGAAACAAGGTCCAGTGCAGTTTTATGTCTTGATATAATTCCACAGAACATCATCAGATACAAAAGGAGTGAGAATTGTTAAATCCAGTACCTACCTTTAAATAAATACATTGTTGTAAATGCCAACCTGTAATTCATAGCCCAGGAATCCAGGAGGAAGCAACAGCACTAGAATTTGAATCCAAATAACCATAATAATCAGATTACCATGTAATCCTAACTTAAATCAACTCAATATGAATTGATTATTTAGCTGATATAACACTTCTAACATCAAGTCTTTGGAGCAATATTTTATAAAACAAATGCTTTGTTGTTCAGGAAGCCATAAACATTGGTACAGAGAAAAAGTAGCATCTGTGGAAAATTCTACAGACCCATTAACCAACGGTTTTATCCTTTCATATAATATTAATGGAAGCAGACAAAAAGTCCATTTTCCTCAATATCTGTAATAAGAATCAACCCTTGAACACATGAATGGTACCTATTAAAAACAATTCTTTTAAAACTAATGATCTCTTGAAGAATTTCTTAAATAAGTCAATTTCTACATGGTCCCTGAAGAGTGATTAAGCTGTTTCAACTGTTCCTAAAATGTTAGGAGTGTTGTTTCTTAAGAAATAAGTTTTAAGGTACTGCCTCCCTCATCTCCAGTATGGTGGTAGAAACAAGGGAAAAATGCCCTCCCCCTTTCCCCTACCGCTTCCAGCTGGCAAGGGAGCAGAGCAATTTACCAGCCTCAACACTTGGGAAAGCGGCCTTGCACCTCATCCTGGCAGCACAGTGGAGCTGACTGTTGACAGGGCACAGGGTGAGCTAGCCCTGAGAATATGAGCATAGGAGACCTGTCCCCGCCACTCATCTGTCATATGACAGCATGGGCTGGGGAGAGACACCCCTCCCCACCCAATCAAAGACAGGTGGGAGAGCTGGCCCTGAGGTCTTAGGAGAGGAAGAGCTGCCCCTGTCCCCCACCAGCTGCAGTGCTGAAGACAGCAGGCCCTGAACCTTGCCTGTGTAGCACATTAGAGCCATCCCTGTTGGTGGAGATGTGGGTAAGCCAGCCACAAAGCTGTGAGCATGGGAGAGCTGTCCCCAATACTCATCTGTCATGTGGCAGCATGGGTGGAGGAGAGATGCTTTCCCCCACCTCCCACCCTCACCCCAGTCCATCAATGTCTGAGGCATGTGGGAGACCTGACCCAGAGGTCATAAGAGCCAGAGAGCTGTCCATGCCCCTCATCAGCAGCAGCACTCTGGAAAGAGTTCCTCACACTACATCTGGGCAACCCAGTAGAGCTGATGCTGAAGGTGTAGGTGTGGGAGAGACTCTTATGGGAGAACAGGCCCTGACCCTTGCTCATTGCTGCAAGGGGTGAACTAGCCAGGGCAATGCAGAAGATCTCACCCTAAGTGGTGAGGACAAGGGAGAGCTGGTGGCTGACCAACCCTGCAACTACCTAGAACCAGAACCAGGGTTATGAGTTAGCCCACCCCAACATCCACCCATCTGTGATCTGCTGAAGCAGATCACATGAAAGGAACCAGTCCTGTAGACCCAATGCTGCAGGATCTCCAGCACACGAGGTAACAACAGGATAACCAAATGGAGTTAGAATGACGGTCCAGTATGCATAGTGTAGCAGAAACCAGAGGACTTGACCCAGACCAATAACTTTGCAATGAACAATTGCAAGTAAAGATATATGGATAAAAGTGTTTACCATGCGACTCGCTGTGTCACACTCTGTTGTGCCTGTGTCTCCCCTGAGCAAGACCACCACAGAGCTGATATCCAATGCAAAACACACAAGGGTTTATTGACAACAAGCAAGCCTGGACTTGGTCGATGTCCAACACTCTGACTCAGTGGGTGGAGGATTCCGCCCTGAGCTCTCAGAATGAGGGGTTTTTAAAGGGAAAAACCACAAACAGAGTGGTACAAGCCTTTGCGTCATAGGATTGGTTGAGGGCATGTAACCTTTGGATTCACTCGTTTGGGTCCAGAGGAATTTTTCAACAGTGGTTATCCGAAGAACATTTGCAGCCCCCAGATGTTGTTTATAAGGATTGGTTTATGCGAGTGAGCTACCATGGAGGCTGGCTGGCCTCACATGTTCACATTGACCCATGCACATAGCTCTAAATTGGTGAGGGGTCCCAGACAGTAAACAACTGGCTGAACCTTGAGCAGTCAGAGTACATGCAGAAAGGGATCTACTGCAAGGACTCTGTCAATAGCCCTCCCAGAAACTGCTTGCTTAAGTCTCAGGAAACTTAAATTGAGGCCTGATCTCTGAGAGAAGACTGAGCAGCCTGTTATGGCATCTGCTTGGTCCTTTGAACTACAGCTTCCATGACTAGACTGAGTTTTTTCTTTTTTTTTTTCTTAAATTTTATTTTATTTTATTTTGAGGGTGCACTACAAGGGCAGAGGGTGGATCCAAAGAGACCAGGAAATGAATGGAATGGAGATGAATGATGTGAAAGACACAAAGAATAAATAAAAAAGAAAGTTTAAAAAATAAAAAACTTTGATTTACCCTATCATTTCTTGGAGAACTCCTTTAGATAAGGTTCCCATCTCAACTCTATCTCTAGAAGCAGGTGTAATACGAGGTAATAAGTTGATGCTTTAGTATTTTAGAAGCAATCGAAATGGAGATGGTTACTCCATGCTGTCTTCAGGCTGGAGCGATAGCTCAGAGATGAAAGGCTCACAGCAAAAACCACAAGAGCTCGGTTTCCCCCATGTTGTCTTTACTTCTGTTTAGAAACACGGAGTCGGGTAGCAAGTCCCATCCCTTAGTCATATTCTGTTTTTTAAAGCTATCATATAGTTTTCTCAGAGCTGTTTAATATGGAAACTCTGAGCAGAGAAAACCTGCTATAGCATAGACAATATAGTGTAACATCATAGATAAAAAAATTAAAAAGCTTTTTATGAGGCAAGAGATACTGTTTGGCTTTTTGCTTCACTTTTTTTTGTCTTCTTGCTTTGTTTACTTTCATAAGTGACTATACTTGAGGGAAAGGAAATTGGGTGTGGTTATTATGCAGTTCCTGTCTTTAATAAACTCCTAAATTAGGCATCAATTGTCTTCCTCAGATACTGTTATAGCTCTGGAGTCCTTAGGTAGACCAAGTAGACAATTTTAGCATAAAATTGAAGTCGGTTGTGGTTATCATTTGAACCTGCTAAGTTTTTCAATTTCATACCATGAATCTATATCACGAGATTTATTTAAGCCCAGATTGCTTTCAGGAACTTGTGCACTATAAACTCCACTTGAACTTGTGAACTGTAAACTCCACTTGAGGAACATAAACACCCAATTTTTAATGCTACTTAGGATTCAACTTGGTCACAGTGAGACTATTAGCAATATTTTTATTTAGCTCATTATTAATGAGAAAATAAGTCAATGATTTGAGTTCTGGTCACATTTCTTTGCTAGTCATATTGAGTCCCAACTTTACTAAACTGTTTACAGATACGTTTTTATAAATTAAAAACTTCACATGGTGAAGGTATGTGTATTTACTTTGTTATCTTAAGTTCTTTCTACATTCTTTTAAATTAGTGTTTGTGACATTAACAGGTTCCATAATGAAGCTTCAAAACTATATAAACATTTATATAACACCAAGACTACAATTATCACCAAGTAGACACTACTAAGCTTGAGATATATATTCATATAAAATGGGAACCTAAAGAAAGAGAATCAAAAACAGAAAAACCAAAGTTCAGGTAAGATCTCAATGACTGTAAATTAAATATGAAGTTCCTTAAATTGAAATGACCATTTATTTTTAATAAACAAAGCAAAAGGTTATTTGAGACGATTAAGAAAAAGAGATATCTCTTACATTTTACAGTTCCTTATTATTATTGTTATTGTTATTATTATTATTTTGATATTCCTTCACCCTCTTCAATTCTGCTGTTTCTCAGGTTTCTGTCCGTGGCAGTAAACTTTGCTTAGTTCCCTTTGGCAGGTCCTATCTGCTATAGTCTTAGATTTAAACAGCATCTATGGAACAATCCACATTGGTTTTCTGAGGTTCTATTTATACTTACCAGATACATACCAGACTGAAGCAGACACTCTTCTTTAAATTCTGTATTTAGTATTATTAGCTTTGAATTCAATCTTCATAGCAACTAGTCATTAGCTAATTACCACTTACTGTATTATGAGAACTTTAGGGGTGATACCCTTTCAATTTTTGCAGCAAATAACAGAGGACACATGCACACCCTTATTTTACAAAAAAAAATAGAAACAGAAACATAAAAATTAAAATCTGTTCCAAAGTAAGACCAATAGTATGTGATGTGATGATATTTGAACCTAAGGTGTTCAGCCTCCAAAACTATGCTTTGCCTATTGGACTGTTTTAAATCATCCTCTTCACCCAGAATTGAAATCTCAAACACATCTTGTTGCTATACTGCCTTTTAACAAGCACAATTGTTTATTTGAGTATTAATATTTTAAATATATACTGTTTTAAATAAAACCAATCCACACATATAGTGCTCTCTAGAAAGTGATGCTGGTATCAAGAAGCGTCTCAAGACTTGGGGAAAACTGGAAAAAAACATTTCTTCTACAAAAGTCAATGTGTTACTCAGAGCTTTAGATTCATTGTGAATTGTTATGGCCAAGAGAAGCCCAAAGCATGCTAATCAGTGGCATAAAAGACAGATGCTAAATATGCATGAGGAAAGACAGAAAGAGGAAGCTCTACGTAGAATATCTTCATTAGTCGTTTAGACCAGTTGAAATCATGACCCTATTTCTCTTTTAATTTCATCTTTACAATGTCCACACTTTGCAAGGATACAAAATTAACAGACAGTGAACAAATGAAAGAGTGAATTGACTGGTGATAGATGAATGGGTAGGCATTTGAATGGGTGACTGGATAGATGGATGAATGGATGAGTAGATGGATGGATAGGCGGGCAGGTGAGTGGGTGAGTAAATGGAGATAAACAGATAGAAAGAGACATATGAACTCTGTTTTAATAGAATAGAGCACATTAAAAGTGTAAATGATTCCCCAAACTCTCAACTCCTCAAAGGAGAACTATAACAAAGAGCAGAAATTTACTGTTTATTGTTCAGTCCACAGGCTCTTGGTAGGTCTTCTTACGTGACAGGTGCCCTGCTGAGTACTTTATTACCATATCCAAGCTTGCTTGGGACTATATCCTACATGCCAGAAAATTGCCACACATTTCAGGCACAAAGGAATAATGAAGTATATGGCAGGTAAGCAGCCATTTAACAAGTCTATCAAAGCAATATATTTAACTCCCAAAGTTAAAAATGAAAACAAACCTTTAGCTTCTAAGCTCAATTACACCTATAGAGGGAGGCTTGCTGGTGACAGCATTCTGTCTTGTCAAGGATTTCTTATCATCGAGGAAGAATAAACACTCTAATTATTTTTTTGCCTTTTTGTTTGTTTCCTAATTAGATCATTCATTATTCCCTGGAATTCAAATCCACATCAGATTTATAGTGGGAGGCTCCTGAAATATTGATTTGGTTATAGAAATATCAAGCTTGGCAGGTACGCTGTCTTATTGCTACAGATACTCCTTTTTTTCTGAATATATTTGTAAATGGCTGATAGAGTGTAATGAACAAGCAGTATGCATTCCTATTAAGAACAGAAAGGACTGTAAAAACATTTATATAGCTTCTCTAGCATCCTCCAATTCTGTATTCTGAGAATTAGGGTGGAATATGAATCAAAGTATATAAATCCTAATCAACAGAAGATCTAGCACTAGCCTGTCATGTCTACACTCCCATGTTGCCCTAAAAGTGAGACGAGACACAGAAGTATAGAGGGTGTCATAATTAGGGCAGAACATGGTGTAATAGTGGAGATGCCGGTTCTAAATGGTTCTTTAATGTCTATCTCTAACAAACAACACAACATGCCATCTCTCCACATACGTTAGTTTGGGGGTGAATTTTCAATTAGCAAAATTTTCACAAAGTGTATAATCACAAATTGTTACCCCTCAGCAAAAAAAAATGACTATATTAAAAATGCTATACTCTGCTTATAAAGTATATTCTTACCTTGGACAACCATTCTGAAATTCTCATATGTGCATTTTGCACAGGAAAAATACCATGAAGCACAGGGGAGACATACATAAGAAATAAATGGAAAAAATGTGGAATACCTATATGATACTTACCTTAACATTCTGGGATATATGAAAGTATTTTCTAAGCTGGCACATGAGGCTAATCTTGTCATATGAAAACTTCTCTGCAATCTAAAGATACATACAGTATATAATTAGAATTCACAGTGAAGTCTCTCGTGTTTGGTGCAGAAGAATGAGTTAATGGGAACCAGAAGAAGGTTGTCTCTCCCACATTTGCCCCCAAATAATTACATAAAGTTCCAGAGACTTATTTTCCTCATCCATTCACATATTAAGGGAAGTGAAGTGGTTTTCCTTAAAGGCAAAGCAGTGACCCCCACCAATTCCATAAGCATTATACATGTGCACCATACAGGGAAGGGCAAGAGCTAAGCCATGTTGAATAGGCCTTAGTGAAGCTAAGTCCTGTGCTTGTAAGAGAATCAAGAGGTTAACCAGCTTTGGAGAAACAGTGCAAATTTGTCTCAGATTCAGTGGTGAGAATAAAAATCAACTGTGGTTGTCGCTATTGCCACTAGCCACTTACATGACCGAGAAGCTTCTCACAACAGTGCTGTTTGCTAAGGTGGTATATCAGTATGACGCTCTCAAATGTTAGTAGCAGAACGGCTTAGCAAACCAGCATGCTCTTTCCTTTACACACTTCAATCTGGTGATTCAAAAGAAGAAACTTTAATCTCACCCCGCTGATCAGCTAAGATGTTTAATGTGTTAGTGCTGAGTAAAAAGAATATACTTCCTCAAAGAGAATGTCTCTAAGACTTCGCTGGCTGTCTCTAAACTTAACACGGGAAAAATTAGCTGCTGGCCCTGTTTCTGCCCACGGTTTTCAAATTAAGAATGATGCCCTCGGAACTGATGTAACAACAACGCACACTGCTCTTCAGGAGGACTGTGGACATCCCGTACCCCTGGCAGTGCAGTGTGAGTACCGTATGCAGCATTAACCTCCAGCCAATGTTTTCTCAAATGGGACCGCAATTTCATTGTTTCCCTTTCAACTCGCTGCCCTAACTGAACAGAATTTTCTTTTCTCTT
>CABHPH010136412.1:16227-40333 GCA_902168325.1 Peromyscus nudipes | reverse complement strand
ATGAGGTTTGCTGCTTCTGTTAGCTGTGGGGGAGATCCAGCTAGCTACAAGTTCAAGGTGAGACCCTGCCTTAAAGAAATAAGGCAGAAGCCAGTCGGTGGTGGCTCAAGCCTTTAATCCCAGCACTCAGGAGGTAGAGCCTGGCGGATCTCTGAGTTCGAGGCCAGCCTGGTCCACAGAGTGAGTTCCAGGACAAGCACCAAAACTACACAGAGGAAACCCTGTCTCGAAAAACAAAAATAAGGCAGAGGTTGAGGACATCTCTAGCTCCCTCCTGTGCACAAATATGAACACATACACACGACTAAACCATGGCTAAGAGGCAGATGTTGAGGTGAGAACCTACCCATGCCATCTACCAGATTTATGACCCAGGTACTCAGTAATTCAGCTATGCTGGCCAGCAAGCTCCAGGGATCTGCCTACCTCTGCCTCCCCATTGCTGGGGTTACAAAAGATGGCCACAGTGTGGTCACTTTGTTATGTGGGTACTGGGGCTCCAACCCCAAGTCCACACATAGTTGTATGGCAAGTATCTTACATACTGAACCATCTTCCCAGCCCCTTTGTTTGTTTTTCTGAGACAGTTTTACTTTGTAGCATAGGCTGGCTAAAACTTAGCTATCCTCCTGCCTCAGCCTCTATGTCCAACTCATGGAGACATTGTATCATGACCCTAAAATGAGCTTTTCACAGGTTGGCATTCATCTCTTCAACAAATATAAGAAGCCTGGATACCAGTCTCTAGCTAAAAGGATGTTTGTAAGCTGTACCACTTGCTTGGGGAACATCGTCGCCCTTTCACTTCTCAATTGATCACAATCCCTGGACCTAAGTCTCAGCAGTGAGTGTCATTCAATAGGTCCCCAGAGGACAAGCAGCCTTGAAGAAAAAAGGATTGAGGAGAATGGAGCAAGCCTTGCCACTCAGCACCTGAATCACAGTGTAGGAGTCCCTGAGGGTAGGAGGGACTCAACCTACAACCACCTCAGACCACTCCAGGACAGATGGAGAGGTTTACTGCAACCAACACACCTGGAGGCACACAAGTTCACACTAGTGTGCACAGGCACACTAGCCAAGCAGGGGAAACAACCCATGTGTCCATTAGCTGGTAGATGAAGAAACAACATGTAGTCTGTCACACAATAAAATAACTATTTGACCGCAAAAAGGGATGAAGTGCTGTTCTGGTAAGTTGTGGGTTTTTTGTTTGTTTTTTGTTTTTGTTGTTTTTATTAACTTGACACAACTTAGAGTCATCTGAGAGAAGGGATCTTCAATTGAGAACATGTCTCCATAAGATCCAGCTGTTGGAAAGCCTATGGGGCACTCTCTTGATTGAAGATTGATGTAGGAGAACCCACAAAGGGGTGGTGCTACCCTAAGCAGGTGTATAAGAACACAAACCAATGACCAATAAGCCGCACTCTTGTTTGGCTTCTGCTTCAGTTCCTGTTTCCAGGCTCCTACCCTGACTTCCTTCAATGATGGATTTTGATGGGAAAGTGTAAGCAAAACACTTTCCTCTCCAAGTAGCTTTTATTGGTGTTATCACAGCAATAGAAACCCTAAGACCAGATAAATGGTAAAATAATTACATCCAACGAAAGGACCCAGCCATCAGTATGATTTCATTTCTATGAAACATGTTTGATGGGCAAATTTCATAGAGACAAAAAGCAGTTTCGTGATTACAGCTTGGGAGGCAAAGGGGGTTAGTAGACTTGGGAAATACTGGGTAAAAGGTGTGGTTTTTAGGTAAGTAAAATATTACAAAATTGTGTCTAGCTCACACCTATCATGCCAACACTAAAAATGCTGAGGCCAGCCTAGGCTACAAAGTGAATTTTCTTAATTTTTTTTCCCCAAAAAGTGAGGTTTATATTATGAATAGTGTATCAGTAATTTTCTAAGCCAGGCCTGGTGGCACACAACTGTGATCCCAACTACTCCAGAGAAAAGACAAGGGGATCACATGTTCTAAGACTACACAGAGAGTTCAAAGCAGCCTAGGCAATTTAGCAAGGCCCTATTTCAAAATAAAAAAGGTCCTGGTTGATATTGGAGACATGGCTCAGTAGTTAGGAGTGTGTACTGCTCTTGCAGAAAACCCAAGTTTGGTTCCCAATACAGGTAGTTCACAACTACCTTTAACTCCAGGTCATCCATTGCCCTCCCAGGGTACTAAATGTACATGTACACACCCACATATACATACATATAATTCAAACCTTTTGTAAATGTGGTAAGCAAGTGGAACTAGTCCAGCTTGTTTGAGGCCTTTATTTCCCCCCCAAAACCGAAAATTTTTAAATAAAATAAAAAGCTTAAAAAAAAAAAAAAAAAAAAAGTCAAATGCTGCCAAGCATCGTGGTATATACCTTTAATCCTAGCACCCTCAAGAGGCAGGAGGATCTCTGGTGAGACAAGCCTGATCTACATAATGAGTTCGAGTCCAGCCAGCGTTACAAAGGGAGGTCCCGTTTCAGAAAAAAAAAAAAAAAATCAAATGTTAATATGAAAACCACCTGCTGGGGGGCTGGAGCGATGGCTCAGTGGTTAAGAGCACTGGCTGTTTCTCCAGAGCTCAGGTTCTAGTCTCAGCACGCACATGAGGCTCACAAAGGTCCACAGCTCATCCCAGGGTATCTGACCTCCATGGGCATTGGGTATGTATGTGCTACACATACATGCAGGCAAAACACCCCTACACATAAAATAAAACTACTTTAAAAATAAAAACTACCCCATGGATAACCAAGTCCTAACTGACATATCAATTATTACAGCTTACCAAACTGTCATTAGGGGACTGGAGGGGGCCATCACTCCACACACACACATTACTTTCTCTGTCCAGTAGGATGAGGCATGATCTACCCACAACATGAACAATCTCAGTGTTGTGATATGGAGATCCAGGCTGTGGCTGCAAACCAGAGCATGAAATGGGTTGATTGAGGCAGAAATAGATGTCTCTGGAAAGATGCAAACGACTGAGCAGGTGGGGCAAGAAGATGAAGGGGAGTTTGAGGGGCAAAAAAGTCATTGGTATGCATGCTTGAAACCCCACACTTTGTTTCCTAGTCTAGATTCCAAAGTGTAAATGAGTGTGTGGTGCTGAGAATTATAGTGGACGTGTAGGCAAGTGCTCTACTTCACAGCTCTGTCCCCAGGCTACAATTCTTTCATCTTTAAGATGCCGCAGCAGCAGGGACAACTTCTCAGTGTATCTTACTCTCCCTGGAAAAAGTGTAGATAAGAAATAAGCAAACAAGTGGGGCAGTGGTGGCACAGGCCTTTAATCCCAGCATTTGGGAGGCAGAGGCGGGCAGATCTCTGTGAGTTCAAGGCCAGCCTGGTCTACATAGTTCCAGGACAGCCAAGGCTACACAGGGAGACCCTGTCTTAAAAACCAAAAAACAAACAACAAAAAAGAACTTGCTACCCAAGTCCAACAACTGGGTTCAATCAACAGAACCCCATAAAGGAAGCAGGAGAGAACCAATTGCAGGGCTGTCCTACACACACTGTGGCTTATGTGGACCCACACATATCATGTACACACATACACTTTAATAATGAATTAAAAGTACAACCCAATTCACTTGCAAACCCAGGCTTGGTGGCACATGCCTGTAATCCGAACTCTAGCACTTGGGAGGCAGGAAGATCAGGAGTTCAAAGCTAGACTAGACTGAACTAAAAAAATAAAATTATATTAAACTAAAAAAGTGCTGGGCCCAAGCCACAGCACACCACACACCAAAAAAAAACAAAAATAAAAACAAAACCTCTGTAAAACCCTGTTCCAATAATTCTTTATAGAGAAAAAAAACCACACCAAAACTATGAAAGTCATCTCTATATAAAATCTTTTATTACAGGCAATATTGGTCCATACACTAGACAATACCAACAGTACAAGTTTAATCTTTCAAAAATCATCATTTAAACAGCAAAAGACCGAGAAATAAAATTTGTGTCAATTGATTATTTTCAAAATATTCTTGATGTACATGATCATTGGCTCCCTTACCAGTGAAACATACAAATACAGAAAATACCCCATTTAACAGATACTAGTGTTAAATGGTTATTTGGCTTAAAAATCTGAGTTAAAATCCTTTTTAGCAACCTACATACAGATAAGTAGCAAACTTTATTATATTAAATAAATTCGTTCCACTAAACATGTAAAGAATTTTATCCATTATGTATTCTGATCCCAGTGTACATTTATTCTCTCATGGTCATGGTTTTTATCTGATGGACCAACTCAGAGAGTCATCCTAGATGTAAACCTTACCTTCTTCCCCAACACACCTCATCCAAAAGTCTGTCCAACAGACAGCAACCAGCAGCAAGTCACTTCGCCATCTGAGGCAGTGGCTCCGTGAGAGCTTGGCCAGGCCTGTCAAACAGCCATTTTCCTATCTACTGTGGGTTGCTGCTCAGGAGGAACCATAGATGCCAATCAAGCAGAAAACCTGCGGCTCCTCTGCTACGTGCTTTTCAACACTTCCAATTGTTCTGGTCAGTGCTCTGATTGGGTTACATGAAAGCCAGCGTGTTAGTTTAAATCTTTAAACAAAAAACTATATTTTCCAAAGTCATTATCATTTGGGGCAATTAAGTGATCTTTTCGAGCTTTGTTGAGTTTCATCTCTAGGGCCTTTCTTCTTTCTTTCCATTCATGAAGTTCAGCATTTCCATGTGCAAATTGACAGCTGCTTCCTTCTGTGCAGGACCCATTCATATACCTGTTAGGAGGAGGCAGCATGGTTAGCATCCGTAAGGCAATTAGAAAGTTCTTGAAAACACATTCTTCCCTAGCTGCAGGACCTACCTGCACACACCTTCCGCAG
The DNA here is from genome assembly GCA_902168325.1 of Peromyscus nudipes. Taxonomy (NCBI): domain Eukaryota; kingdom Metazoa; phylum Chordata; class Mammalia; order Rodentia; family Cricetidae; genus Peromyscus; species Peromyscus nudipes. The sequence continues at coordinate 35,462 of CABHPH010136412.1, read as the reverse complement.
TCACAGCAGTTATCATTTTCCCCATTTTTTGCTGCTGGGGATAAAATACAGGGCCTCCTCCCTACTAAGCACATGTTCCTTCTAATCACTGAGTTGTATCCCAGACCCAGTTAGGAAGCTTAAACCTGGGAAATAAATCTTGTATAGGCACAATATATACAACAGGGAAGTAAGTCCTGCAAACTTACTTAAAAGTATTTATCAGAAAGCATGGACTAGGGCTGGGGGTTATGTGGACAGCAGAGGGGACCACTGGGTGCCCTAATCTACCACTCCCCACCTAATTCCCTTAAAGGTTCTCTCACTGAACCTAAGCTAGGCTGGTAGTAAGCAAGTTCCATGTTCTGGAGGTTTGAACTCAGGTCCTCACGCTTGGGCAGTAAGCAATCCTCATACCTGCTGGACCATCTTCCAAGCCTTGGGTTTGGGATGAGGTATGTAAAAGAATAAATAAATAAAATACAAAATAAGAAAATCTTTTTTGTTGTTTGTTGTTTTTGAGACAGAGTTTCAAAACCTGACTGTCCTGGAACTCACTCTGTAGACCAGGCTGGCCTCAAACTCACAGATATCTGCCTGCCTCTGCCTCCTGAATGCTGGGATTAAAGGTGTGCGCCACCATGCCCAACTGCCAAATCGTAATTTAAAAAAATAGCTATTCAAAAATCATAAAATTTTTCACCTAATTTTTTTCATTGAGATACTCTGTAGCCCAGGGTAACCTAAATTTGCAGTGATTTCCCTGCCATGGCTTCCTGCTGCTAGAATTATAGGCATGAGTCCCCACATCCACTTTTCATTTAAAATTTTTCTAAGACAAAGGAGTGATACAGTTATGCTCCTATTTCCTTAATACTTGTTTTTACTTTCAGATGTATGTGTATGTATGCCTGAGTATGTATGCATACCATTATGCATGTAAGTGCCTGCAGAGACCAGAAGAGCACTGAGACTGAAGTTCAGGTGATTGTGAACCACTTGATGTGGTTACTGAGAAGCATACCTGGGTCCTATCCAAGAGCAGCAGGTGCTCCTAACTGCTGAGACATCCCTCCAAAGGCCACCTCTGATGACCATTTATTGTGAGCAAAGATTGTGACAAAAGATCAGAGAATCAGAGCTGAGAATCCAAAGATGGTAAGGGTGAGTTTGGACAGGTACACCTGCATATCCTTCCAGGGTCTCCCAGGGCAGAGCACTATAACAAGACTCTACCACCTACATCTTATTCTGTCTGCAGACATAATGCCCTCAGAAGTCCCATGAGGTCAGCTGTTTTCGCAGGGAGAAGCTACAGGGGCCTACGTACCTCTCACAAATACTGAAGTTCCCGGTGGGGAAGCGGTGCTGCCAGCAGTACTGGTCATCTTCAGTGTGGAAAACCTTCTCTTTGTGCTTTTCAGAGGAGATGTGGCCTTGCCATTGCTTCTCACTGTTACAGTTCTTCCCACACATCCAGCAGTGGAAGTCCACCTAAAGCGTGCAGGAAGATGTGCTGCCTGAGAGCCTGCATCTCCCAATGAGGCCTGAGCTCAGCCCAGGCTCCACTCTGGGGAAGCCAAGCAAGGGACATATACCCCAAATCAGACGTGGTATCAGCACAGGACCAACTACAGAATGGGGACATAAAGCAGCACACAGGAAGCAAATGAGTAGATGGGGCCTCTGCTCACCTAGTTAAGTTCTGGACAAACAAAGCCATCAGAGAGGCAGTTATGCATTCTGGACAGAAGTTACACACTGAGGAAAGCAGGATCTGCTTAAGGGCAGAGTGGGCCAGCTCTAGCATGACCAGCAGCAATTCTACACATGAGCCCCTACTGTCCCAGATTTGCACCAGGCACCCAGACAGTAAATCTGCTGGCCCTGCAAGGACAGAGCTACACACCAGAGAGGTTCAAGCACTGTGAGAGAGTCAAACTCACACGTGTGCTGAGCAGAGTCACAAAAGCCGCCCTGCAGTGGTGATGGACGTGGGTGAGATGCAACAAAGGGAGCAAAAACCAAGTGACAGCAGAACACACACACTCCTGCCAGGTGAGAACATGCCAGGCCAGCTACAGAGGAAGACAACCACACAGTACCAGCCGGGAGTGGTGGCTCACGCCTATAATCCCAGTGGTCTGGAGACTGAGTCAAGAAGACTGCTCAAATTCAAGGTCAGCCTGACTACAGAGTAAACCCCTGATATATAAACATACAGAGAAATACACCCACTGGATCTGGTTCCTCTGGGAAGAAAAGACATACTTCCAACTTTATCTGTAGTGCCTTCATTTAGCTTACAGACACAAAGCACTAACAGCAGTTAATTTGGAATGGTCGACTTAAGCCTTCATGTTTTCTTTACTTTTTGCACAGGTCTCTCTGTGGAGCCCTGGCTGACTAGGAACTCACTCTGTAGACCAGGCTGGCCTTGAACTCAAGAGACCACCTGCCTCTGCCTCCCGAGTGCTGGGATTAAAGGTGTGCACCACCATGTGCAGCAATGTTGGTTTTTGAGATAGGTTCTTATGGATGGCCTCCAATCTGTTAGGTAGCCCAAGATGGCTGTGGACTTCTGATACTTCTGCTTCCACTTCCCAAGAGTGCTGGGATTACAGGCGTGCAGCACCACACCCAGTTTATGTGGTGCTGGGGACTGAACCCAGGGTATTACGTATGCTAGGCAAGGACTCTACCAATGGGGCTACATCCAACCAAGCTTCTTTATGTTTTTCAAATTAAGAATTCAAGCAAGAATGTTTTAGCACAGAAGACTTAAGCCAATGGCAAAAAAGCACAGAAGAAAGAAGACACCAGAGGGAGACAGGCTGCAGGTGACAGGCCAGGCTTTGGAGGTGCAGCCCCGAAGCACAAGTGAGTTAGCAATCGTACTTACAGTAATTTCAGCATAATCTGTTGGCATGTGGATCTGTTTCCCATTTTCTCTGTTAGAGTGACTGGCTACATCATCACTTTTTTCACTTTTTTGATTCTTCAGCCAGAGTTCATAAAATTGCTCTATATCATGTACTAAGGAAAAAGGAATTGTGTTCAGCAACAACCACGAAATGCCATTCAAATACACACACACACACACACAAGCCGGGCAGTGGTAGCACACGCCTTTAATCCCAGCACTTGGGAGGCAGGCAGATCTCTGTGAGTTTGAGGCCAGCCTGGTCTACAGAGTGAGTTCCAGGACAGCCAGGCATACACACAGAGAAACTCTGTCTCCAAAACAAAACAAAACAAAACAAATACACACTCAAGCATATGTATTCCCTATCACTCAGTACATTTTCAAAACAGATGTGCCGTGGTAGTGGTAGCACACGCCTTTAATCCCAGCACTTGGGAGGCAGGCAGATCTCTGAGTTTGAGGCCACCCTGACCTACAGAGCAAGTTGTAGGACAGCCAGGGCTACACAGAGAAAAAATCCTGTCTCAAAAAAAAAAGCAAAATTGAAAAACAGAATTGTATTAGATCTGCAAGAGGACAAGTCCAGTCTAAGCAGCAGATACTCCTGTGCAGAAGGACCAATTTTCAGGACTTACTACTGCAAAACTAACTTCATTATTAACTCCTCCCCGAACCTGCAGGACACTCTGGGAGTGTTTAGAACTCAGGAAAATCACAAGGCTGTGCACAAAGGGCCTCAGCGTGACTTCATGTCACCCTATGCTACACAGACTCTGCCAGTGCTGAAACCACAAGAGAAGCCTCGCAGGAAGAGAAGGGTTGCGGCTGAGACAACACATCCCGGTCATTGAGAAAGTTGGGAAACCCCACTAGAGCAAGGCTCCACCCTGCTGGGAGCCCTCCAATCAAGCCACAGTTCTAGAGCATCAACATACTAGGGTGCAGTGGCCAATATCACCAGGACCAGGCTCCGGACAGTGGTTGCAGGCTGGTTTCTGGGTAAGAACAGGTGTATCCACATTACTGTCAAGCCTAAGGCCAGGGTTTCCAAAGGCAGCTCTGCTCCTTTCTGGCTGAACAATCACTTCTAGTCCATTAAAGAGTATTTAGTAGCATCCCTGGACTCTGCCTGTTAGAAGTCAGCAGCACATCTCCCCTAGTCATGACAGGGCCAGAGGTTCCCAGGGAAGGAAGGCTCTGCAGTTGAGAATCAGTATTAAAAACTCTGGTACTGAGAGCTAGTCTAAAGCTGGCCTTGAAGTTTTCCAACATTCAATCATCAAGCAGAGATGAGGCACAAAACTGGAGATGCTTCTTCCTTCAGAGCATGGCAGCAGGAGTCAGGAAGACAAAGCAGGAAAAGCTGAGGCAAGGGCTACTTCAAGTAGAACATAAGAGGGTGTCCCCTCCACACAAATCACATGGCAGGTCAGCCTTAATTCCAAGTGATTCTTGTAATAGAGAGACTGGAGGCATGCATTTCTATTAGTGGTTTTTATTGTTGTTGTTTTATTAAAATTTCTGTAGTAAAACTGTTTAGGTTCAAAAATGAAAGGTTGTCTGAAGCTCCTCTCAAACTCCCATCTACCTGATGGGCCACACTGAAGTGATCTTGTTTAAAGTCACAGGAACTGAGCTAGCCTGGGCCACTTGTAAGGAGGATGCCTATTACACCAAGGATGAGGAACTACAGATTCACACCCAAATATGACCAAACCAAACCCACATCAGAAGTCAGCTTCCCAACCAAGGAGGCCGCGGTCACATTTCCAGCCAACAGCAGCAACACAGCTAGAGCAGCATCCAAAACCGTGCACGCTGTTTTTGGTGCTCCTGAGGAGCTGAACTCCAAAGAAGTCAAAGGTCACAGAAAACATGAACTTACTTCTATTATCCTTCATGTAAGTCCACACTTCACGTTCTTCAGGACTGTGAGCAAAGGAACAGTTGCCAACATACTGACATTTTTTTCCAGAAGCAATATGGTTGCATAGCTGTGTGAAAAATAAATAGATATATATGTATATGTATAAACACACACATACACACACACACACATTTAAGACAGCATTGCTTAGTATAACTAATTGTTACACTTAAAGTAATGTCTTGTTATCAGTGCTAACCTTAGCAGTACAAACTCTAATCCCATTTAAATGGAGACGTGAGCCCAGAATACCTGGGATAGTGACAGCAAACATTTCTATTTCAGTTTCCCAAAGAAAGTGAAGCACAGAAGTAAGTAGTACAGATTTCCTACAAAGTCACATACTGGGGATTTCATCTCTGCAGAGGACATCTGAAGCCTTCCCTGTCAGGTAGCTATTGCTTTCTTCCTATAAAATTCAGGATGCCTCCAAGTCAGTACTGGGAACAGAAAGAGACTGTAGCTTGCTCCAAGTTACTAGACACTGCCAGGAAACTTCCAGACTCAAAGTGCTAATGACCCTACACTGATAGCTAACCTTAGCCACAACTCATTAGACACTGCATTTGAAGACAGCTACACCAACCAGGCTAGGGAGTTAAGAGGCTTTTCAAACAGCAGTCGTCTGGTTATGTGGAATTTTAATTAGCAATGGAAACGGGAGGCACTGGTAAGAAAATGAAGTGACAGCAATCATCAGAAAAGATTTCCCTGAGAGTCACTAGCCTCCAAGAACAAGCTCATTCCAAGGTCTGGCCAGCTGGCTGGTTGTGATGCAGCATAGACCCTTAATTGCTAACTTGGTTACCATTTGCTCTTCACCAGGAACTGGCCCTTCCCACTACTTATCTTACAGAACAGTAATTGTTCAGCATCTGCTTTTACAAAACCCCCAACACTACATTTTCTCCTGGGATGAAAACCAAGAATCCCACATGAAAACCTACAAGAGGTCAACAACCTATTCAATAAGTCAGTGTAATCATTGGCTAGGACACATTTTTTTTTTCCCTCTTGTTTGAGACTTTGAGACAGGGTCTGTTTACGTAGCCCTGGCTGACAAAGAATTTGCTTGCTATGTACACCAGGCTGGCCTTAAACTTGTGGTGACTCTTCTGCCTCTGTATTCACTCTCCTAACTCTGCATTCCGGGTGCTGGAGTTAACAGGTGAGCTGCCATGCCTGGCTTACCCACAGTATGAAGGCAAGACCAGGCACTATGCTGGGTTTCAAAGACTCCCATCAGATATGACTGTCTCTACGGCATAATGAACCCAACTTATCAGATGAGCAAATGAAGCCAAGTAATGTGACAGGGCTCTTTTGAAAGATTATTTTCTACTTCCCCACATTCTCTACAACACAGACACACAGACAGACAGACAGACAGACAGACACACACACACACACACACACACACACACACACACACGATTATCCGTTCTAGGAAAAGGGTCCCTAAGCAACATCTAACATGATTGGGGAAAAAAAGAGGCAATAGCTACTGAAATGTGATGTGACAGAGCTCACCACACTCAAGATTGAAGGAACAGCAACAGTCCTGGGCAGCTGCCTCAGGAACTACAGTAAGAACCATCAATCTGTTTAGGCAGTCCTGGGGACTTGAATTCAGGACCTCATACATACTAGAAAAGTATTCCACCACTAAGCTACAACCTAGCCCAGTTGCATGTTTTAGCCAAATCTCTGGTACACATACATCCTTATCCTTTAAGGCACAAGATACCAAGGCTCCAATAAATCTCTTTCTTTTTCATATAAAACCCATCTAATTCCACTTTAGACAAACAGTCAGATCACTGCCTTGCAAAGACTGACCTTGTGACTAAGTTTACAAAGCTATAAGGAACACAGGTAACGCAAAATTCCTCCACTTTTCTTGGTCATTCAGAGGGCAGCTCACTGCAAGGCGACCACGTGCCTTGCTTCCCTGGGGAGACAATCTGTCATGCTTTCACCCTGGGGGCAGAGTGTACTGCCTGTCAATACTCTTAGGTCACACAGTGTGGTACCTATGAACTCTCTCCACACACTGTCCTGTGAAAAGCAAAGTCCACAGACAACAAGTGACCTGCCTGGTTATTGTTCTTGCCACGGCCATTTAAGGCCTTCCCAAAACAAGGGGTGCCTCTGCCTGAGTGAAATGCTCTCCTATGCTACACTGGCCTGGTGTTCTCTTCCCGAGAGGTGTGGAGAGCATCGTGTGCACTGGCACTGACGTTTCCTGCTGGACCTCCTTAGCAAGTCTTCTACCTGTAGTCTCTGCCTGCATCCCTTGCTGCAGTGAAACAACCAAGGAATATAAGAAAAATGAGCAGGGTAGTGGTGGTGCAGGCCTTTAACCCCACACCCAGAGGCAGTGGCAGCTAGAGCTGCCTGGTCTGCAGAATGAGTTCCAGGACAGCCAGAGCTGTTACACAGAGAAACTGTCTTAAAAACCCTGCCTCCCTGCCAAAAGAAAAGAAAAAGAAAAGAAAAATGAAAGACAATACAAAAGGCCCTTTACCTCAAACTGAGACAAAATAAAAGGAAATCCTCATTCCCTCCCAAAGATAAATTCTTTGAAAAATTAACTTTTCCTCGACTCTGGTTATCTTTATACTCTGTCCAAGTAACCCATGACGCACCAATCAATGTGAGAACTGTTAGAGTCACACACACACCAAAGGCAAACAAGCCCAAACAGCTTCAGTTCACCACACTGACAAGCAGCACTCCAAGGGCTCTGAGCTTCAGTCTTCATTCGCACTACTTTCTAATAACTGCAAATGCCTAATTTTAAAAAGTGGCTTAAAAATTACGTATGTACATCAAACTGTAAAGGCATTTGTTTCTTTGTAGGGAGAGGACGGATGTTCATCCACTTCTTACGTTCAAAAGACATCGCTCTCATTGCACGGCGTTCTTTGGTCCACCTAAAAAAGATGGAGTTCAGAAAAAACAACACTTGGGCAAAAGACATAACATAAAAAGCAGAGGCACAGGACGTGCACCCAAAGGACCAGAGATTTCTTCTTCTCAACCCTTCTAAGAGATGCCTCACAGATCTACTGTTTCACTTTTTCTTGACATTTATCAGCATCACTATGAATTCTAAACAAAAAAGTGGTAAAAGCAAACACTTATGAAAGACCAGCTACTGTATCCTCAAAGCCTCTTCCCTTTCCCTTGGTCATCACATCTAATTCCTGACTTTCCAGGTCCCGGTCTCTTTTCTCACATACACGGCCATCCCCTCTGGCGTGCAGGGACTGCCAGGCGTCCACACAGGCATCCGTCCGTCTGTCCGTCAGTCCACACGTACTTACGAGTGCTGTGCCTTGGCACTGCAGTACTTCCTGTTCTTGTCTGGTTCAATGACTTGGCCGTTTCTCAGACACTGAGCACAGACAAACTTTATCTCCATATTAAGTAATCCAGGCATTATCTGATTGCCAAGTACCTTAAACAATGAAAGACCAATTATAACAGAAACCACTTTTCTAAGAACAGTACATCAAAATCCCATGCTTTTTCTACTACCAGAGCTTAGTTAGTTGTCTGGCTCTATAACTGGACAAATAAATATATGCCGGTAATCTATCTAAAAACTGTCTCACATACATAAAAGAATCCAATAAAAACTGATTATAGACACCACACCTCAACTGACAAAAGCTAGTTTTGGGCCAGGCAGCAGTGGCGCACACCTTTAATGCCAGAACTCGGGAGCTAGAGGCAGGTGGATCTCTTGAGTTCAAGACCAGCCTGGTCTACAGAGGGAGTTCCAGGACAGCCAGAGCAACTGTTACATAGAGAAACCCTGTCTTGAAAAACAAACAAAAAACAAAAACAAAACAAAAACAAAAAAGCTAGTTTTGGAACTGACTACTGGAACTGAATGGCTTTTGGGTGGGTCGAGGAGAATGATGAATTAATAAGTCAAACCAAGTAGGACACAAAACTCCACAACATAACCCATCTCTCTTATTCATGAATTACCAAAGCCCAAGACCCACTGTTTTCCCCAGTAAGCTAAAAAGGAAAACAGTATCCTATGTCATTAGCAGATATTACAGGATGCCATTTTCTTTTTTATGGTGATCAAACAAAATGCAAATATTTTTTCACAGAAGAGTTACTCAGCTGAACAAATAAGAAGGACTGCAAGCATGACCTGAACCTTTGTCAACTGGGCACCAACGAGGCGACTCCAGAAAGACACTCAACTCACAAGGACACAAAGGGGAATACCTGAGCTCCAGGCATGCCTGCTTCCAAACTTCTCCAATACTGTTTGGATTCTTGAGCAATAGCATCATGGGAGATACCTAGGGAATGTACAAGCTTTTCTTAAGAACACATCACAGTAAGCCACCCATCTGGTGTCAGTCAGACTAAGAGAACCTTAACTCCCCAGTTCTCAGGCAGCTTGATCTATCATATTTTTCAAAATAGAATATTTACAAACACAGTTCTTTATGTCTTCTGAAGAATCCTTTCTCCACTCTTAAAATCCATGCTACATATACATACCAATAATTAACTTCATGAAACCACATCCAAAATAGGGAACTTTTTTTTTTTTTGGTTTTTCGAGACAGGGTTTCCCTGTGTAACAGCCCTGGCTGGCCTGGAACTCACTTCCTAGACCAGGCTGTCCTGAAACTCACAGAGATCAGCCTGCCTCTGCCCCCAGAGTGCTGGGATTAAAGGTGTGTGTCACCACAGCCCGGCTTCAAAATAGGTAACTCTTAAAAAAACAAACATTACAGTAGCCAAGCATGGTGGCTCCAGTCCTATAATCTCAGCTACTCAGGAAGCTGAGGCTGGAGGATTCCAAATTTAAGGTCAGCTTGGGTTACAAAGGGAGTTCAAGGTTAGCCCAACAACTTAGCGACAGAAGCTGTCAAAAGGACTGGAGAGGAGGCTCAGCAGCAGAGAGCTTGCCGAGCGTGCGCACAGCCTAGAGGGGCACAACTTCACTCCTACTTTTTAGTTTTTCAAGACAGGGTTCCTCTGTGCAACAGTGCACTTACATTTTTATTACAAGTAATTTATTGACTGTGTGTCTGTACACACAAGAGGCGGTCAGAGGACAAGGCGCAGGAACCTGTTCTCTCTGCTCATCACATGAGCTCATCAGGGAGGCAACAAGTGCCTCTCTCTGCCCACGGCTGTCCGACGAGCTGGCTGAGAAGGGTGCTCTCCTTGCCACCGTTCTGTCACTCCTGACATCCCAGACAGTGAGTGACAAGCCAGCACAGACCCACCTCTTTCACTCTGCATTATCCAGACTTTCAATTCAATAAGACTATGGGCATAGAAGCACTCATCTTCCCTTAAGCAGCCATAACGGACCTCATGCCGACACAGATCAAGCTGACACTGACTATGAAAAGAACGTATTTTGGAATATTTTACTGTGGTCTCTCTTAAAATGTGGACAAGGCACCTAAGACAAAAAAAAAGTAACATTTTAATACTGTTCTGCCAACTTTGAAAAACTATGCATATACACATACATATACAATGTCAAGTTCTATTCAGAAAAGTCATTTTATTAAAATTAGTGTCAGAAAAAAAATTATGCGCACAACTATTAAAGTTACAATTACAGTTTAAGAGAAATCTAAATGTACATCACAAAATATGCTTTTCTATATTAAATAATCAATCTAGCAATTCAAGTAATTCAGTACTTAATTCTCATACAGGCAAAAAAGCATTTTTTAAACTTTTCTGTCTTTTCTATTACATTTATTTAATGTGTGTGTGTGTGTGTGTGTGTGTGTACGTGCTCTATGGAGCCATTTGGAGGTGAGAAGACAACTTGGAACAGGTTCTGTTTTTTCTCTCTTGTGGGTCCTGGAGATGGAACTCAGGCCAAAAGACTTGGTAAAAAGTGCCTTTGCCTGCTGAGTCATCTCACGGCTTCATTGTTTTACTTTTTGAGACTGGTCTCTCATTAGGATCAGCTGTCCTACCCTGCTATGTAGGCCAGGCTAGACTCAAACTTGTCATCCTCCTGCCTCTGCCTCCTGAGTGCTGAGATTAGAGGCATGTGCCATAACACCCAGATAAAAGACATTTTAAAATAGTTCTTACTTCTCAAAAGAACAGAAAGGTCAGAGGAATGCCTTCTATTGCCTTTTTTTTTTCTTTTCTTTTTTTTTTTTTTTTTTTTGAGGCAGTATGGTCTCATTGTGGAGCCCTAGCTGACCTACAGCTGACCTGCTTTGCTTCCTCTGCTTTGTTAACTGTGTGCACCCCTATACCTAGTCTACTACCACCTTTATTGGATCTAAGAAAATCTGTTTTCTTGTCACTATAAAAATTAGAAATCACCAACATACTTATTGTCCTCAAATTCATGCTTTGTAACTGGGTGAGAACAAGCAGTGGAATTATCTTTATTCCTTTTACTTATCATTCGAGGTTTATGATCAAAACATTTCTGAAATAAAGAGAAAAGAGATTATCACACAAATGTGCCCAGAATACTGCCTTAGTTTCAGTACCCTTATACATGTATGCATGTAAAATTTGTGCCAATCGACAGTCAGGATGAAACCTTACTACCATTTATTCTGTTCTGGTTGTTTTGAGACATCATCTCTGTATAGCCCAGACTGGCCTTGAACTTACAGTGAGCCTCCTGCCTCAAACTCCTGAGCACTGGGATTACAGGCATGCACCACCAGGCCCAGATTTCTTCTCTTTTTTCATATAATTGTAGTACAGTGGCTTACTGGTTACTGAGTGAACACTTTACAACGTGACAAGGTCTGCTGAGCACTTTCTATAACGAGACTTATAAATCAGAAATTTTTACAGATTTTTTGTTTTTTTGAAGGGGCTTCATTGTGTAGCCCTGGCTGGCCTAAAACTCACTATGTAGACAAGACTAGCCTAAAACTCAGAGATCTACCTGCCTTTGCTTCCAAGAGTGCTGGGCTAAAGTGCCACCATACCTGAACACAATTTGTTTTATTTTGTTTTTTCTTGAGACAAGAGTCTCACTAAGTAGTCCTGGCTGACCTGGAGCTCACTATGTAGACCAGGCTAGCCTTGAACCCATAGAGATCTGTCTGCTTCTGCTTCCCAAGTGCTGGGGTTAAAGACATGTGCCACAGCACCTGGGCACAATTTTTTTAAAACCCATGCTGAGCAAGTGATCTCTAAGGATTTACACTCTCCCACCACTATCACCAAATTTTACAGCAGAAAATGAGTCATGGAGAAATCACCTCACAAAGGAATGTAAACTCTCCAAGATGCTCTTGAAGAAGTTTGACTACAGTAAGGCTGATCTTTCCATTGCCCCCAAAGAAAGCTTCTCGACTAAACGCCCCTTTTCTTTCCAGAGTCCACACATCAATCTCTTCTTGGCAATAAGCGAAAGTACAGTGGCCAGAATATCGACATTCATCCTCTGCAGCAACATCTGGAAAGGCAGGAGAGTCAGAGACATCTGTTCCAGGGCCAATGAACGGCAAGCACAGTTACATCATCTGAAAATCTCTAATAATTCAGAGAGCTTCAAGCAAGAACAATCATCCCTATGCAGGACCAGGTAAGACTCAGTCTTCAAGCCGAAATGTTTTTGACTGCAAAGGGAGAGGACACTTCAACGTTCACAGTGCTCCAACAAAGTTAAAAGCCATTCTGTGGGGAAAGTGGGACATGAGATGGTAATAGGGGTGAATATGACCAAAGTACTTGTTACATATGTATGAAAATGTCATTTTGAACAATGAATACTCTCATTTAAAAAAAAAATCAGGGCCGGGCGGTGGTGGCGCACGCCTTTAATCCCAGCACTCAGGAGGCAGAGGCAGGTGGATCTCTGTGAGTTCGAGGCCAGCCTGGTCTCCAAAGCGAGTTCCAGGAAAGGCGCAAAGCTACACAGAGAAACTTTGTCTTAAAAAACCAAAAAAAAAAAAAAAAAAAAATTAGGCTGGGAAGATGGTTCAGCAGTTAAGAGCACTGACTGCTCTTTCAGAGGACCCAGGTTCCATCCCCAGAACCCATATGGTGGTTCATCACCTTCTGTAACTGCAGTTCCAAGGGGATGGGATGCTCTTCTGGACTCTGCAGGCCCTGAGCTTATGTAGTGCACAGACATATACTCAGGCAAAACACTCGTATACATAAAATTAATAAATAAAATGAAAACTACAAAAAATAATAAAATTATCTTAGTGGTTTTCTTTCTTTTTTTTTTTTTTCCTTAGTGGCTTTCAAAGCTCAATCAGATAAAACTTAAACCAAAAGGAGAATGCAAGTTCTCTCAGAAGCACATTCAGAGCTTTATTCCATGCTGTGATTCTCAGAGAGGCAACAGTTCTCCAAAACCCAAACTAGGCCTTGTCTCTACAAACTAAGAAATATACACGAGATGTTAAAAAACAAAACAAAAACAGCAAAAATAGCAGAAAATATGAACTGACCGATTCAAGGTACTGTTTTCTCGTAGCCTAACTATCTTTAACAACAGGAAGTATTGACACAAATGCAGCCAAGAGGTACAAAGGACAAAGCCTGGGGGTCAGCACAGAGACTTTCCAAAAGTTGATTAGTCACACAACATACACCAATTAAGAAATGACAATAAATACCTTTACATATATAATACGGTCCTTCATAATTTGTTTTTGTTGGTCTTGGGCGTATTTTTTTCCATGATTTATCTTCAACATTTTTTATCCTACCAATTAAAATATCTTTTTTACATTTATGATCTAGATTAGCATGGTAAGTGAAATCCATTAACTTCGGGCCTGAAAAAGACGTAAGAGAGATTGCTCACAGGCAGAACAGATACCTTTCAGTTTACAGGCAGTTTATAAGCAGTCAGGGCAGATGGACACTGACTACCACGGGCCCCAAATCTCAACAGACAGGCTGCTTGAGTAGCCTCGGGCCTCTGTCAGGAGGTCCAATGTTCTACTCAACAGCAGCCCTGCCGGCACCTTACTAGGGAAATGATCCAGACAGGAACTCTATGGCTTATAAACTAAAAGCAGCAACAATCTGAATCACTTTTGGACCAGACACCGCCTGCTTCTTTCACTGCTTGCCTCCTGACATGTCCAAGTGGACGGCCACCAGAGCCAGGGCTGTTTCCATCCAGTCACAAGTTCCACAACGCATATCCTGCTGCCCACTAGGTTTGGTGCTGACCTGATTTTACGAAGCAGATCTGGCAAGCTTGTCTCAGCTCATGGGTTCCTTCAAGGGGGTGCCTAGGAGTCCCTGATGAAAATGGTTTAGCAATCACACTTCCAAATAAGTTTCCAAAGTCATTTCTAGGCTGGCTTGCAATTCCCAGGAAATTTTCAGAGGGAAACAAACTACCTGGTCCATTCATCTGCAAAAAGAGTAAGAAAACAAAAAAAACAAAACAAAACAAAACAAAACAAAAACAGGCAACAAATATTGTACTATCACTAAAGAAAGAACTGGGCTCCTGTGGAGAGTAGGATGAGGCTGGTGCTGTTCCGTTCCAGGGTGCTTCTCCATGACAAACTGTCAGTTTCTGTGTTTTTCTCTTTGGACTCTGGGCCCCTTTAGGGATCCTCTGTGAGCTGTTACTAACACACAACTGGTCTGCTTCCACAGGACACACATCTTACACGCTCTGCTCTGTCTCCTTGCTCCACTAAGCTACACTACATAAAGCTGGCACTATCTGTAATGGTGATTAATTTGCTCCACCAGATCGAGTCACATACTCAAAACATTTATTACTGGATGCTCTGGATAAGTTTTCTAATACTATTCCCCACAGCACATAGAAAATTCAAGGAAGCCTTTCATTTTTCATTCACATAATTCAGTTACTTAAGTACAGCCTATGTTCAATTTAAGCGATGTATTCACAAAAGAGGAAGTGACACTTACAAGTAAAAGGGAGGAATTACTGTTGTTAAGCGTTGTTCCCTCTCTAGCAGTTGAGGTGGACAGATCTAAAATAATAAAAAGACTTCAACAGACCTTGTCACTCTACATCAATCAGCACACAAGGGCTCTGCAGCTGGCTCCCTATGGCTCCCACAGCTTCCCCATCCCAGTCCTATAAGCTTTCTTACTCACTACTGACAAAAGAGGGCTGAAGGTCTCCCTTCCAGAAACCAAGGGCCTAAGTAACCCTTAGCCATTACTGGAGAAATGATCTATGCCAGGGTCTACTGATTGGGACTAAGACAAACCTAAGAAAATAAAACCCACATTCCAGCTGAGAAAGGTGCCTCCTCCTCTCTGACATGAGCAGCAGAGGCTCAGGGCTGCCTCACCCTAGTCTACCATTCAGTTGCTTCCCTCTGCCATTCTCTATCCCATCTTCTCACTGGAAATCTCTGAAATTTAGACTTTTACCCTTTAACTACCTATCTCCAAAAAATATGAAGACTTTTCTCACTATAGTATGTAGTAAGGGCCCCGGGGTATAGCTCAGTAGTAGAGCACTTTACATAGTATGTGTAGGCCTCGGATTCCATCTCTAGTACCCCAGAAAAACAAAAGCAAACTAACAAAAAAAAACAAAAAAAAAAAAACACCCAAAACCAATTATTCAGCCTAGTATTGACCAGACTAAGATCTCAGTACTCTATGATAAAATGAGGGCATAGGTTGCCGAGCTCCACGGATGAAGTCTCAGCCATGTCTAAATGTAATCATACTAAACCCAGATGTGAGGCTAATTTTAATGTTTGCCAGTTCACATCCTTTAAAATGGGACAGACTTTTACAGCAGAATACACTTCAAGACATTTACCCCAAAACAACAAACACAGCTTAGGCAATCGTAGATCTAAAACCAGCACCACATCCAAGCCAACCTCATGCCCTTGCTTCTTACTCTCAGGATGTCAGTTAAGTGAAGCCACTTGCAAACCTAAGGGCTCCCTCTTCATACTCTAGCCACAATGAGGACAACTGAAGAAACTACCACCTAAAAATGCTTTACAAAATTGCCATATACATTTTCATTTTTAGAAAATCGACTGCAGTTGTTTATAATTTAGGAGAAAGTCTTACCTCGTTTGGACTCAGTCACTGAAAATGAATTTAGAGAAGAACAGAGGTCTCCCAAGGTTGAGGCCAGAGGTGGATACAACTCTGCAAAGGAGGGCGGAGGAGCGTACCTCGCACCGACAGGCAAGGTTCCAAGCAGGGACGCTCTTGTCCTGAAGGGCAAGATAGGAGCCACACTGGCTGTCGGGAGGGAGCCTCTGCCCAGGGTGGAGGGCTGAAGAGAAGAAATGAAGAAATTCATGGGCCTCTCTCAATAGCTCAGCTTCCTGCTTTTACCACCAGCATATCAAAACAGACCCCCAAACTAAGGAGCTATACTGCACAAGAGGGCTTGCAATCAAAGGGAAGTCCATGACAACAACCTCAGAGCAGTTCTGTGAAGTCCTTCTCTCTGCCCACCAGGCTACAGCCACCCTGCCAGGATGGACTGAATCCTCCAAAATCCAGCTGACAACTACAAGATTGAGTCTTGGTGGAGACTTTTTTTTCTGTTTTTTTCAGACAGGTTTTCTTTGTGTAACAGCCTAGCTGTCCTGGAACTTGCTTTGTAGACCAGGTTGGCCTCCAACTCACAGAGATCCATCCTTCCTGCATGCTGGGATTAAAGGCGTGCACCACCATGCCTAGTTGAGACACTTTTAAAGACACAGTCTCCTGTAAATCGATTATGTCCTTATAGATGACCATGAACTTCTGATCGTCTTGCCTCTGCTTCCCAAATGGTAGGATTACAGGTGTGTGCCACCACACAGTACTGAGGGTGTAACCCAGGGCTTCATGCATGCTAGAAAATCATGAGCTACATTCTTAGCCCTGAACTCACACTTTTATTTATTTTGTATTTATTTTTAAACTTGTCAAATTTGCTATAAAAGGGGGATGGGGTTGCCGGGTGGTGGTGGTGCACGCCTTTAATCCCAACGCTCGGGAGGCAGAGGCAGGCGGATCTCTGTGAGTTCGAGGCCAGCCTGGTCTACAGTGTGAGTTCCAGGAAAAGCGCAAAGCTACACAGAGAAACCCTGTCTCGAAAAAACCAAAGGAAAAAAAAAGGGGGAGGGGATTGGGCTGCAAGCACTCACTGTCAAACCCAACGTCATGAGTCAGATCCCAGGACTCCTACAAGCTGTCCTCTCACCTCCCCCATGTACACAAATGTATAAAAAAGACAGAAATCATGTGTGTGGTATATGCAGTGTGGCATGTGTGGACGCCAGGTTGATACGTCCTCAACTGCCTTACCTCATTCTAAGTCAGGGCTGCTCCTTTGAAGCCAGAGCTTATTGTTTCAGCTAGGCTGGCTGGCCAAAAAGCCCCTGCAAACCACTCGGGCCTGCATTCCCTAGCTCTGGGTTACAGGCAGGTACCATCATGCCTACTGTTCATGTGTGTGCCAGAGAGTCCAACTCAGGTCCTTGCATAGCAAGCACTTTACCCACTGAGTAAACTTAAGACTTAAAAAAAAAGGTTTAATTTTTTTAAAAAGACCTTTATTTATATGTGTTCGTGTTTTGCCTGCCAGAAGAGTCATCAGGTCTTCTGAATTGGAGTTATAGGCATTTGTGAGCCACCATATGGGTGCTAGGAATCAAGCCTGGGTCTTCTGTAAGAACAGCCAGTGATCTTAACTGCTGAGCCATCTCTCCAGCCCAAGGTTCTGTAGGGTAGCTGTTTTGTCTATGACCTTGAAGTACATGCCCCTGGGGCATGGCCTCTCGGTGACCCTTAAGACCTGAGATGCAAGCAGGCAGCTCTCTCTAGGCTCCATCTCCATTGTGGGACTTGGATGAGGGACTGATCCAGGTGGCAGGAACAGTGTTCCAGAACCTGTGTCAATTCTGTCCTGTATGTGAGTTTTTCTCCTTAATAAATTCTTTGCCCTTTAAACAGACTCCATGAATTTGTTATAAGGTTTAATGTTTTTAAGGGAAGTAATTTGTATGTGTATATATTTGTATGTGTTTACTGTATGTGTGCAGTGTCTGCAGAGGCCAGAGAGGGCATCAGATCCCCTGGAACTGATGTTATAAACAGTTGTGAGCTGCCATGTGGGTGCTAGGACTCAAACCTGGGTCCTGTGGAGGAGCCATTTCTCCATTTCTCCAGCTCATACAAATGTGTGTGTGTGTGTGTGTGTGTGTGTGTACATATATACATACATACACACAAATATGTGTGTGCTGTTATATATGTATTATCTGGTGTGTGTGTGTGTGTATATCTATGTATACACATATATTTAGTTGAGAGTATGTGTGTTATCATGTATGTATTATCTGATAGCCACACACGTTTAGTGAGTGAGTGAGTGAGTGAGTGAGAGAGTGTGTGTGTGTATGTGTTTTGAGAAAGGGTCTCATTATATAGATCTGGCTGGACTGGAACTACTAATATAGACCAGGTTATCCTGAAACTCACAGAGATCTTCCTGCCTCTACCTCACAAGTGTTGGGATTAAAGGCATGTGCCACCTGGCTAAAGATTTATTTTTTTAATGGGGGGGGGGGCATTTCCTGAGTATATACATGAAGCCAGAAATCAAAGCTCAACCTTACGTATCATTGCTGAGGAACTCCCCTATCTTGTCTTTTGGGACCCGGGACTCACAGACAAGGCTATGCTAGCTGACCAGTGAGCCCCAGGGATTATCCATGTCCACCTCCGCAGCTCTGTGATTACAAGTTGGTGCTACCACACCTGGCTTTTTTTTTTTTTCCCCGGGTCCTTCTGCTTTTATGACAAGCTCTTTATTCCCTGAGCCATCTCCCAAACCCTCGAATGCCTATTCTCTATCAGAATGTTATGCTTAACCTTTCCAATCCTGAAACATTGATCAACTTCTAGACAGCACACTCCTTTCTTTTATTTCAGCAATGACCATGTTATCCAGTTATCTGTTATCTCCTCAGAAGAAGCAAAGAAAATGTCAAGGTCAGAAAGCAAAAGTGAATCCTAGAAGCAACACAAGTTATCTACCATGTTGCATTATACTTTAAACAGGAGGTAACTATGTCCTTGAAAAGACAAAGTAGGGCCGGGGAGATGGTTTCATGGGTAAAGTGCTTGTCTTGTAAGCAAGAGGACAGGAGTTCAATCCCTAGAACCTCTGTTAAAAGCATAAACATAAATAAAAATTTTAAAAGAAAGAGAGAGGAGAAACTAAACTGAGCAGGAGAGATGGCTCAGCAGTTAAGATCATTTCTCTTCCAAAAGACCTGAGTTCTGTTTCCAGCATCCACATGGGGTGGCTTACAACTGCCTGTAACTCCAGCTCCATAGGATCTGACACCCTCTCCTGGCCTCCACAGGCACCTGCACATATGTCACACACACACACACACACACACACACACACACACACACACA
>CABHPH010136412.1:1165-16217 GCA_902168325.1 Peromyscus nudipes | reverse complement strand
CACACACACACACACACACACACACACACACACACACACACAGTCACACACACACCACCACCACCCACATTCTTTAAAACGGAAACTAAATAGTGAAACTCACCATGATAGCATCATTTGTTTCTGGGGCCGAATCAAGGAGATCGTCTATGTCATCCCCAAGGACAATGTCTCCATCATCTACAAAGGCGTCTGGCAGTGTGAAGGGGCCCTTCCCTCCATTTGCAAAAACTGTGGATGGCAGTGGGCTATCATCCACTTGCAGTTGCAAAACAGAAGTTATAGGCATAATAGGAACTGAGGCCAGCTCACTCCCAATGTCATGAGGAAAACTGGATGTAGGAAGGGAAACAACCGGAAGCACTTCTTGCCTTGGGGTTAATAAATCTGTAACAGACATAGAAATTTGCTCACTCCACGTCACTGTATTACAAAATAAGAGTGCTAATAGCCAATAACAGAGGACATAAGATCAGTCACAGTCGTATTACAAAATAAGAGTGCTAATAGCCAATAACAGAGGACATAAGAGCAGTCACAGTCTTGCTTTCATCACACAGCAACCTCACCTGACAGTGCGATATAAACACCACAGTCTAAAATGGGCAAACGGGCAGGCTATTTCAGAAGGTTAAGATGACAAGTAAAAACATACCTGGCTCAATATCCTCCACGGAAGAGTTCACAGCCTGGAAATCAAAGCAATAGTGATCAGTTTTCAGGATTCTAAACTCTAAAGCAGTCTGAAAAACTCATCTTAAAAGAGTGATGCAAGCCAGGCGGTGGTGGCGCACACCTTTTAATCCCAGCACTTGGGAGGCAGAGGCAGGCGGATCTCTGTGAGTTCGAGGCCAGCCTGGGCTACAAAGCAAGTTTCAGGACAGGCTTCAAAACTACACAGAGAAACCCTGTCTCAAAAAAGAAAAAAAAAAAGTGATGTAGATTTGCAAAGACATTTGATGATACTAGAAATCAAAAGAACATTCAAACCACTTATCTCCTACTCTTTTGGTTTGTTGTTTTGAGATAGGATCTCATTATGTAGCCCTAGCTGGCCTGAAACTCACAGAGATCCACCTGCCTCTGCCTCCCCAGTGCTGGGATTAAAAGGTGTGCACCACCATGCCCTCCTCCTCCTCCTCCTCCTCTTCCTCCTCCTCCTTCTTCTTCTGATACAATTTCATGCAGCACAGGCTGATCTCAAACGCAGAATGTAGCTGAGAATGACCTTGAACTTCTGGTTCTCCTGCCTCCATATCTGGGATTACCAGGCATCATCAGAGCTGGTTTTTTTATTTTCTTTTGATGACAGATCTGTGTTGTCCTTACTCGCCTCACTCTCCTGGGATCACAAGACTGCACGGCCACACTGGGAAACACTATGTACTTCTAGCAGACACGCATTTCTCAAAAGGCTAGTTAGAGGAGACTAGGGACTAATCTAGTCCCCATCCACCAGCCTCTCACAATGGCTAGTGCCATCCCATCAACCACAAGACTTTAAAGTTTTTAAAAAAAAAAAGAGAGAAGGGGCTGGAGAGATGGGAGCACTGGCTGCTCTTCCAGAGGTCCTGAGTTCAATTCCCAGCAACCACATAGTGGCTCACAACCTCCTATAATGAGATCTGGTGCCCTCTTCTGGCCTGCAGGCATACATGCAGACCGAACATTGTATACATAATAAATAAATAAATCTTTTTCCAGGACAGGCTCCAAAGCTACACAGAGAAACCCTGTCTCAAAAAAGAAAAAGAAAAAAAAGAGAGGGAGAGAGAGACAGGGTTTTACCATGTAGACCAGGTTGGTCTTGAACTCAAAGAGATCCTCTTGCCTCTGCCTTCTAAGACCTGAGACTAAGGAATCTATAGCCATTACTGACAAAGTTTTTTTTTTTTAATTTTAAAAATTAGATTTATTCATTTCGTGTTATTGTGTGTATGTATGTATACCACATGTGTGCTTAGTGCCCTGGAAGGTCACAAGAGAGCATCAGCTCCTCAGGAACTGGAGTTGCTGATGGTTGTGAACTATGATATGAGTGTTGTGAACTGACCCTGGGCCCAGGTCCTCTGCAAGAGCAGCAGTGCTCTTAACTGCTGAGCATCTCTCTGGCCTTTGGCTGTTGTTGTTGTTAATTTATTTTTTAAACCCCAATGTCTCTCAAAACTAGTATCTGGCCTGGATCCATGATTTTCACAGAAAACTGGGCATCTGTTCACACCCTGTCACAGGCTCCAGTGGCCGGCAGGAAGAGCTGGCTAAGACTAAATTTTAATTGTTTTGTTCTCTAAAGTGACAGGAAGCCATGGCCAGCTTCAAGTCTGAGGCATCAAAGACACACACACTAAAACTACAAAAAGCACAGTTGCTAAGACTTCCGACTCTCCTTTTCTCAAAAGAATGATTTTTGCACAGATAATAACCCTACCTTGGCAACCCCACCTCCAGGAACTGGTTTCAATGAGAGCTGAAATAAAATGAAAATGCAATTTCAAAACAGAACTGACTCAAGATTATACAACAAAATGAAAAAACCCCGAGAGAAGTTTGACTTACCTCAGCTCTAACATATGCTTTCCTTATTTTAAATCCCAATTTCTGAGCTAATTCTTGAGTTAGTTTTATTACATGTTCATCCTAAAAAAGGCAACATTCATGAATATATCTGCAGTGAAACAAGCAAACAGGGCTGTTTTATTTCCATCTAGACACTTGATTGATTAGCTATTACACTGAACTGAGGCAGGCTGAAGGCTGCATGAGCACTCGATTCTTTCACGTACCATGGAGACACATGAGAGCAGTCAGATACTTCAGATGCAAACAAGTGGACTAAAGTATCCATCCCATACCTGAGGCACTGCTAAGGAGCATTTTGCTACAGCGTCATAGGCCTCTCTGTAACGTCCTAAGTCACTCAAAGCCTTAGACTTCCGATACAGAGCCTTGCAGTTACTGGCATTAATACTGAGGACAGCACTACAATCTTCTAAAACTTTATCATGGAAACCCTGGTGGGAAAGGACAAAAGAGAAAGCCAGAATCACATGATTAATATCTCACTCTGATGCCTGTTTCATACACAAAAACAAATGTGTGACCCCATTCTATGACTCTCAACTCAAAGTTCACAATGATATTTTTCATTTGAGTGATTTTGTTAGGATACTCCACATATATAAAAGTAGGAAATTATCATGAATATCTATATACTCCCTATCCTATATCAGACAAATATGAGTACTTTGTCACAGAGCCCTAGATCTCCAAGGAAGAAAGCTTCCAGGATATGGCTGGTGCTCCAGTATCATAATTACCCTGTTTTCCTCCTCATTGTCATCACTGCTTTTTAAATCCATTAAAAATGTCAAATGTGGAGGCTGAGAAGATGGATCAGCACTTAAGAGCACTGGCCACTCTTCCAGAGGACCCGGGGTTCAATTCCCAGCATCCACAAGGAGGCTCACAATTGCCTATAATTCCAATCCCAGGGGATCTGACATCCTCTTCTGGCTGCACAGAAACACAGGCAAAACACTCAAACCTTTGTATACACATGGTGCACATACGTGCATGCTGGTAAAATGTAAAACAAAATAAATCTAAAAAATATATTGTGGGGGCTGGAGAGATGGCTCAGCAGTTTAGAGCACGGGCTGCTCTTCCAGGGGTCCTGAGTTCAATTCCCAGCACCCACATGGTAGCTCACAACCTCCTGTAATGAGATCTGGTGCCCTCTTCTGGCCTGCAGGGACACATGCAGACAGGACACTGTATACATAATAAATAAATATTAAAAACAAAACAACAACAACAAAACAAAAACAAAAAAACATCCAGGTGGTGGTAGCGCATGCCTTTAATCTGAGTACTTGGGAGGCAGAGACAGATTCTCTCTGAGTTCAAGGCCAGCCTGGTCTACAGAGTGAGTTCCAAGACAGCCAAGGCTATACAGAGAAACCTTGTCTTTAAAAAAACTAAGTAAATAAATAAATAAAATTAAAATAAAAAACAACAACAAAAATACTTCAAACTTATCTTGCAAGATATTGCTCTTGGCTGGCACCTGGAAGCCCTCCAAGACTACAGAGCTATAACAACAACTATTCTTTGTAAAAAGAAAATTTAAAAAATAGAAGAAAAGGAAGGGACTGCCCATGCTCTTACCCTTATTTGAACACTGTACAGTGTACACACACACACACACACACACACACACACACACACACACATCACTAAACATCACATGGTACCCCACAAATCTCCAATGCTGATTGATATGTCAATTTTAAAAGTATATTGTAACTTCTAAATAGCTTACTGATCAGGAATACATTATAGAAAGCAACATCAGCCATCCATGAGTACACATGAACAGCACTAGAGGGCCAGGGTGCAGCTCAGTGGTAGATGCCCCAGTACCATGCTACGGCCTTGAAAGCACAGGTGCTAGGTTCCACATCTAATCCAGGACAAAACTCAGGAAAATGACTTTTTATTAATGTACTACATCACTGAAGAAAATGCTCTAGAATTAATTTTAAAATTCCCAACTCACCATATTAGAATAGCAGGCAATACGATTTATATGAAGTTTTTCAATGATTTCTTTAGGAATTAAAATTTCTTCAGACTTTGCATAATCAGCTATACTCAAAGCTTCTGAGTACTGACTTAGAGAGCTACTCCAATCACATTCCCGATAAATATCATTTCCTTCATTAAAAAGATTTCTCACGAGAGCATGCAAATACACCTAAAAAGAGAAGCCAGAACAAGATAAGACAGAAGTAAATACCATGATAATGCTTAAAACTTCAGAAAGCACTGCTGGACAGCAGGGCAGAACTTCTGTAAGTTTATCCTGCCTACTTCTGCAAGAGAAAACTCCCTCTCCTTTTGAGAAAAAAAAAAAGGTTAAAAGCACTCTGTAAGCGTATGTGTGTGTCTCTGATTCTGTGCAGGTAATAAGACACTTGGTGCAAGTCCTCAGTCAAGAGAGTACATTTAATATTTATGGCTTCAAATCTGCTGCTATCCTCCTGCCTCTGCTTTCCAAGAGCTGAGAGTACAGGCATGAGCTACCAACCCCAGCTTTAGTTTAAGCCTTTGATGAGTATTTCTGACAAGGCAATAGTAATAAGTGCTTCCACTGCTGCTGTGCAGCACACTAGGGAGCATGTGCATGTAAGCATGCACGCATGCATAGTACCCTTTAGTATTTGCATGTCTTTACCAGCTCGGTCAAACCTTTCCACATTTTTATGGATCATTTACATTTCTTCTTTTAAAACATTGTTATTTGTGGAGACTGGGAGGAGGGGAGGAGTGGTTTTATACAAGCCACCGTGCATGTGTGGGGGTTAAAGAATTTGGGGGAGTCAGATCTCTCCTTCCACCATGCAGGACCCATGGAAGAAATTCAAGGCATTAGGCTTGGTGCCTGGTGCCTTTATATGCTCAGCCATCTCTCTGGCCCTGTATTTCTTCTTTTATAAGCTATTTGCTTAGATCATTTTCTGATTTAGGGGATGAGGCTAAGTAATTTGCTCATTGAGTGATTATACCCATTTGTTGATATGTACCTTTTCTATCATAAGATCCGATAACTTTTTTGGTCCTAATACACACACATTCAAACTGACTAGATTGCTAAGGAACAAAGCAGGCATTAACGCCTGATGTGGCTTGTGATATGCCACTTAACGTCTGTGGGCCCCAGTTCCACATGTGGAAAAACAAAAGGGTTTCTCCAGGTATTTCAGCTCAAATACTTTAAGACTCTCCTCAGTGTGGAGAGGAGAGGAAGAGGAGGAACTGAACACAGGGAAGGAGGAATGTGGATACTTGGAAACACACACCTTCAGAGATTCCAAGCCACAGTGCTGTAGTCCAAGGTCCAAAGGAGTGGCCTTCTTCTTCCTTTATCTAGCCAGTTCATCCCAGCTCTTCCCTCCCGCTCTCTAAACAACCCTCCTTCAGTGCTGTCAGGACTTATCAAAATTGAAAATGATGACACCCACATTCTCTGTTCAATTCCACTCCACTTATTTTTGACAAAATAGTAGTTAGCTGGGCAATGGTGGCGCATGCCTTTAATCCCAGCACTTGGGAGGCAGAGGCAGGCGGTTTCATGGCCAGCCTGGTCTACAAAGCAAGTTCTAGGACAGCCAGGACTGTTACACAGAGAAATCGTGCCTCAAAAAACCAATCAATCAATCAATCAATCAATCAATAAAATAAAATAAAATAGTAGTTAATTGGCAGAGGGTTCAAAATCCATACTAACTCAGACTACACTAACACAGGAAAGTAAATGTAAGACAAGTGTCCAAAAGTGCCCCAAAGGCTGTCCTATACAGAAGAGGCTAGCAAGCTTTCTCTATAAATGCCAAAAAGTGAGCATTTAAAGCACTGTGGGACATTTAAGTTCTGTCCTGTGTCACGAAAGTACCACAGAGAATACATAAACAAATGGCTGCGGCTACAGTATTCTAATAAAGCTTTATTTGTGAAAGAGGGCAGCTGGTCAGGTCAGGTGTGACACACAAGGCCAGGGTTTGCCAAATCATGTTGCAGATTATAGTTCTTGAGCTACTGTGACTAGCCACAACCCTTCCCAAAGTCATTACCGCATATTGCTCCTGGGTCCCTGGATATGACAGCGGAGACCTGAGAAGAAAAAACAAATCTATTGTAATTACTAAGATCTACTACAAGTGGTATTCATTTGTTCTGAGACAGTATCCCTGATTGACATGGTATGCACTGAGATCAGCCTGCCTCCACATCCCACGTGTTAGGATTACAAGAATGCTCCACCATGACAGGCTCCTTATCAGCATTATTCAGCCAGAAGTTATCTTAAACTTCACTTTTTAGGGGCTGGAGAGATGGCTGAGTGGTTAAAAGTACTTGCTGCTCTTGCAGAGAACCCTGATTCAGTTCCCAATACCCACATGGGAGCTCAAAGATCCAACAACACTCTCTTCTGGCTTCTGAGTGCAGGAATTACAAGTGCTGAAGTATTTCAGGTATGGGCTACCATGGCAACTACTGTTTCCTTAAGTACAATACTTCTCTTTCAAATCTACTCCTTTTCAAAAAAGACCTAATTCTTCAAATACCAAAAAGATTAAAAATTGACACTTTCTGATCCGATTTATTGCTGATCAGTGTCTCCTCCCCAGAAGGAACAAAGAGACCCTTCTGCCTAGACATGTCCCCAAGCAAAAGCTGTCTGCCACTGGTGCTGTCCCTAACAGCATGGCCTGACAGCAAAAGCCTTCTGTGCTACAGATGTTCATTCCAGATGTTTAATTCACCAGAATGCTTCTTATAGGAACACATCCCAATTCTTCAGTCAAATTTGAGGGAAAGGGCTGCAACATAAGGGCTTTAGCCCTAAAAACCAACAATAAGAAGAATATAAGAATATCCATGGGTTGGGGATTTAGCTCAGTGGTAGGCCCTGGGTTCAATCCTCAGCTCCAAAAAAAAAAAAAAAAAGAATATCCAAAAGGTGGTCACGCCTTTAATCCCAGCACTTGGGAGGCAGAGTCAGGAAGATCTCTGTGAGTTTGAGGCCAGCCTGGGCTACAGAGTGAGTTCCAGGACAGCCAGGGCCACACAGAGAAACCCTGTCTTGAAAAACAACAACAAAAAGAATACCCAAAAGGATAAGGAAAAAAAGTGCTGGAAAGAAAATGTCACTTCCAACCCAACCTGAACACTATGACAGTTCTCAGTCTTGCTAGGTATGGGGGGTGCTTCATGCTTATAATCCAGTGCTTGTGAGGTTGAAGCAGGAGGATTGCTAGGAGTTTAAGGCTTTCTTGGGCTACAGTGTGAGATTCTATCTCACAACAGAAAACACCAAGAAATCTCTGACTTTCCCCATGTGTGGACTCCATACATAATTCAGGAGTGGCCATCAGACAAGCACACTAGTGGGTCATCAAGTGTCAAGTTCTTACTGGATGAACTGTAGACCTTCCTTAATGCTGTGCTGCCTTTTTCTTCTCTCCTCAGACACACTGGACATGTTACCCCGCACATCCACTTGCTAACTGAGCAATCTGTAAAGAAACAAGGCACAAAATTACTACTGCACCTGCCAGCAATTCTGGATTTCCCACTAAAACATCCATAATTCTAAGCCCTCGGGAGGCAGAGGCAGGCAGATCTCTGTGAGTCTGAGGCCAGCCTGGTCTACAGAGTAAGGTTCTAGGACAGCCAAGGCTACGCAGAGAAACTGTCTTGAAAAATAAAAAACAAACAAACAAATCTGTAACTCTAGGCCCTCACTCGGGCTAGAACACACCCATCTCCAAAGGCCCTCCAGGCACTGAGGAGCCGTTAGGCCTTTCTTTGGGGTTCCTGTGGTCTTGTGTCCACAGCATGCTATTTTCAGACTGGTCAGGGTGCGTGACTCTGCTGATCCTATGTGCCCCTCCTAAACAGTCCACATGCGAAGGCATCCCCTTCTTGACACAGGTTTTGTCTCTTCCCCATCAACCTGCATGTGTGAGCGGCAGCAAGAACAGTCTTCGCCATGCTCAGCTTCTGGAAGATCTCCACAAGGGAAAATTTTACCTCCCCTGCCTCGGAGGAATCTGACATCCTAGTAAGCAGAGCAAGAGCTTCTGAGCTAATGCTTACAACAGTATATAACAGTATATAACAGTATATAACTATACAACAGTACAGACAGATCTAAACATAGCGACTTCATGCCACTGCTAGCCATCCCTCTGACCAACCTTCACTGAGCAGTTCCCCGCAAGTTAAATAGAACCCTGAAAAGGGACTGAGATAAAGGACAGATTTGCGGTGGCTGGTGAGATGGCCCAGTGGGTGAGAGAACTGGCTGCTCTCCAGGACTCAATTCCCAGCACGCACACTGACAGTTCCCAACCATCTGTGACTCCAGTTCCAAGGAACCCAACACCTTTTTCTAGTCCCTCTCAGACACTGCATGCATGTGGTACACAGACATACATGGGCAAAACACCCCCACACATACAATTTTAAAATATGGATTCCCGGATCCCCACTCTAGATTCTCGGTCTCAGTGTCTGATAGCTGCTCATTTATAGAGTGTTCTCCGCTGATGGAGATTAGCAGTCTCTCTTGTTACCAGGTGTGACGATCAAAGAGATCTCCAGAAGTAGCAAACATCCTGGGGGGGGGGGGGGCAGCAGGGAAGGGGCACTGACTCACCCTCAGCTGAGAACTGAGACCTACAATGAAGCTCATGTGTTCAGACCCGGAGACACCTCAAGCAGGTGGCTGAAATGTTCAAGTTTCACTACTGCTTGCCACTGTAATGTCATTTGAGGATACACAGGACTGGATGCCCAGAAGCTGACTGGCATGCATCTTTTTGGTCTTTCCAACACTGCCAAATGTTAAGAATTTGTATTTGATACTGTAACGGCAGCACTCAGAAAAGACATCTACCACTTGCTTTCAAATATTCCCCAGGCATGGTAGCATATATCTTTAATCACAGAGCCAGTTCCAGGACATCCAGGCTACACCCTGTCTCAAAAAACTAAAAATAAATAAATAAAAATCGCATATTCCCCCAACTTATAATAGGAAGATCAGAATGAAAAGGCAGAATGTTGATTAACTGTGGGTGGTAAGTACAGGAATTCACTTTCATGTCTTTAAAAATTTACAGAATGAGTTTTTAAAAAATCCATGACACTGGGGGCTAGAAAGATGGCTCAGTGGTTAAGAGCACTGGCTGTTCTTCCAAAGGACCCAGACTCAAGTCCCATCACCCACATGGTGTCTCACTAATGTAACTCCTGTCCCAAGGGCTGACACCCTCTTCTGGCACCAGGCATGCAAGTGGTGCCTATATCTGTGTGCAGGCAAAACACCCACACACATTAAAGCAAACAGTTTTGTTTTTAAGTTCACGACACTGAAGTAAAATGGCCGTAATGAAGTAAAATTTCTGGAATTTTTAAACAGCTTTTAAAAGAGTTTAGTCAAGAAGCAGGTGAGATGGTTCATGTTAAGAACACTTGCTGAGGGCTGGAGAGATGGCTCAGAGGTTAAGAGCACTGGCTGCTCTTCCAGAGGTCCTGAGTTCAATTCCCAGCAACCACATAGTGGCTCCCAACCATCTGTAATGAGATCTGGTGCCCTCTTCTAGCATGCAGACAGAATACTGTATACACAATAAATAAATAAATCTTTGATTTAAAAAAAAAAATGAAGAGTTGTTGCCCTGGGCAGTAGTGGCATATGCCTTTAATCCTGTTTAATCCTGGCACTTGGAGGCAGAGGCAGGTGGATCTCTGTGCGGCCAGTCTGGTCTACAGAGGGAGTTCCAGGACAGAGAGACCCTGTCTCTTCAGGGGGGTGGGGATTTGGCTCCTGGCTAATGATAATCAGACTTTATAGCTTTAGGACTATTTCCCTAGAAAGGGCTAGAACACCTTGAACTCTGACTTCTTACAAAGGGCACAGGGCAAAGAGCTAAATATTCAAGCATATGATTAGAAGGAAATATGGTGGACATGGTGGTGCACACCTTTAATCCCAGCTCTCGGGAGGCAGAGAGGTGGATCTTTGTGAGTTTAAGGCCAGCCTGGTCTACAGAGTGAGCTCCAGGACAGCCAGGACTACACAGAGAAACCCTGTCTCAGAAAAACAAAAACAAAAAAAGGAAAGAAATTAAAAAATCCTCTTGAAAACTGAGGCCAGAGCCTCAGTTGTCATTGTCTTGTCTTTTTGAGATAAAGTCTGACCCTCGAAGCCCTGTCTGGAGTGAACTCCAGATGTAGTCCTAACCGGTCTTGAACTCTTGACCCTCCTGCTTCCCCCTCCTAAATGCGGGAATTATAGGCCCCATTTGTTTGTCATGCTGGGGAACTGGACCCAGGGCTTCACATGCATTTGGCAGGCCTGGCAGGCATGCTCTACCACAGAAACACACCCCTCATCCCCAAATAGCCACAAGTTTAGTATATCAGGCAATACTTAAACACAGTGTGAGGGGCTAGAGAGATGGCTCAGCGGTTAAGTAAACCTACATGGCAGCTCACAATTGTCTGTAACTCCAGTTCCAGGGAATCTGACACTGTCTTCTGACCTCCATGGGCACCAGGCACTCACATGGTAAATAAACATGCCAGAAAAATACTCATACACATAAAATAAATCTAAGCAACAGTGCAATAGCATTTCATTTTCAATCATGTTTTCAGTTTTTCTCAAAATCTTTCCTCCCCCCCAACCCCCAATACAGGGTTTCTCTGTAGTTTTGGTGCCTGTCCTGGAACTCACTCTGTAGACCAAGCTGGCCTCGAACTCACAGATCCGCCTGCCTCTGCCCCCCAAGTGCTGGGATTAAAGGCGTGCACCACCTTGCAATGCACTAAAGGAGCCTTCCTTCCCACTCCCTGCACACCATTCCTCCTCCAGGCCACACAGGCTGCTTCCCGGGGTTGTAAGACTAGCTAAGTACTCTGTACTCACAGGCATCGTGCTTGCTGTTTTCTCTGCCCACAGTGTACATCCCAGTCCTCCACAGAGCTGGCTCCTTTTCATCCTGGAGTCTTGGCTTAAAAGACACATTTTGGGACCTTCCTTTATCACCTTAAATTGCCACAATGCCTGCCTTGACCTCTATTGGTCACTTTAACAGGGACCTTGTCTCTTGGTCCTGACTACATGAACAACATATGGAACTAGTTCACTAAATAGTTAGATGAAGATAAACCGAGCAGTCAAATGTAAAAAGACTGTTTCATGAAAAGTCCCACGATCAGTTACATTAGAACTCTGTACAACTGTTCTCAAGACAAAGTAGAATGAGCTGGACATAGTGGCACACATCTGAACCCCAGCACAAAGGAGGCAGGCAGAAAGATGGAGAGCTCCAGGCTAGCTTGGGCTACAGGAGACCCTGTGTCAAGACAAACAATCAAGGAAACAAGCAAACAAATGAAGCAAGAGAAGGGAGGGAGCTGGGCGGTGGTGGCGCACACCTTTAGATCCCAGCGGCTGGGAGGCAGAGGCAGGCTTGGTCTACCGAAGGAGTTAACCTAGACAGCCAGGGTTCCACAAAGAAACCCCGGGGTGGGGGTGTTCAAGCAGGAAATGACTGGTGCAGTCACACACACGTGAGGGGCAACACAGGGGTGAAAGCACAGAATGAGAAGAAGACAGACAGCCACAAAGAACCCGGAACCATGGGGCACCCCAAGGAGCATGGCAATGCATTCCAACAGCAACACTTCTCCCTGGTTAGAAGAAATAAGTGGAGGAAGGCTTTTAGCAGTACACATCCAACAGAAAAATCAGTTAAGTAGGAATTAGTTTCATTAACTAAACTCTAACAAGCTAGAATATCCTCTTTCAGAGATCAGCTGTTTAAAAATTTTGTTATTGTTCAGAAGTTATGTGAGGAGGGAGAAAGCACACTGAATCCCCATTCTAATTCCCTGTTCAGTCAGTGTCTGCTAGGTGAAAGGCATGGTCCTTCAGTCTAGAACAAAGCCAGTATGGTGAAATTCATGGCCTTTCACCTTTCACAGCATGGGGAGAAACCAGCTCCCATGAACAGATCCCATGAAAAGTGAGATGTTACTATAACACACTGAGACAGAACCAGCAGCTGCCACCCTCTGGTGCCACGGGCTGTGCTGAGAGCTTCACCTGTAGTGAGTCATTTGACCTTGATGAACTATGAGACAGGTCCTAGGTGGGTACAAAGATGGGACCCTGGACAGAGAATGGACCCAGACCACAGAGCTAGATTCCAAAGCTAGCCTGATGCCTGAAAAGCTCACTCTTCTGCACCAAGTACCCCAGGCTGCTGGAGGAGGACCAGCACCTGTCTCAGGTGGCCTGGGCTCAGACACAGGTGGACACTTCATGGTCATCCAAGAGGACTGGAATGAACATGCTTGTGCACACATGTGTACACACAGGCAAGCTCATAGCAATCATTTAAAGCATCTTCACTCAAGCTGAGAGGTCAGGAAACATGCCCAAGAAGAAAACCTCCATAGACTATGCTTGGCCAGAACATATTCAGACGCAAATACTTCATGTGGGGGCACTGGAGAGATGGCTCAGAGGTTAAGAGCACTGGCAGCTCTTCCAGAGGTCCTGAGTTCAATTCCCAGCAACCACATGGTGGCTCACAACCATCTGTAATGAGATCTGGTGCCCTCTTCTGGCAGACAGGTATACATACAGATAGAGCACCACATACATAAAATAAATAAATCTTAAAGAAAAAAAAAACTTCATGTGATGCAACCTTCTTTCCAAGATAACAAATGGACCACCAGCTGGCCCTGATTCAACTACCATTATGGGAGTGACAAAGCATTCTGGGTGTAAATATGATCAAGATACAAGATATACGTATATGAAATTGTCAAAATATAAATAAAAGATATTTTTAAAGGGGTGCAAGAAAAAGCAATCTAGTGTTATTGTAATTTTTGCTTTAAAAAAGTATCCACTGGCAGTGACCCACACCTTTAATCCCAGCACTCAGCAGGCCAAGGCAGGCAAGTTTCAGGACAGCCACGGTTATACATTGACAACCCTGTCTTCAGAGAAAAAAAGCAAAAAACTACCAAATGGTTCAAGTAGTGTTACTGTGAACCTTTCTTTTTGTTTGTTTGTTTGGTTCCCCGTGGTTCCCCCCCACCCAAGCACTCTACCACTGAGCTAAATCTTCAACCCTGTTTTTGTTTTTTGAGACAGTTTCTCTGTTTAGTTTTGGTGCCTGTAGAGATCCGCCTGGCTCTGCCTCCTGAGTGCTGGGATTAATGGCGTGCACCACCACCACCACCACCACCACCACCACCACCACCACCACCCAGCTGTGAATCTTTCTTGAAACAGTGTACACTAGCTGATTCTTCAAACACTTATCCAGCCCTGGGCAAGAGGGTAAAATGCCACACCCTGCCTGCTGCAGTCCAGGTGGAGAAACCCTGCTAAACAGCTTCTCCCTTCCTGAAACAGCTTCTCCCTTCCTGAAAAGGCTACTCCCTTTCCTGAAAAGGTCTCTCTTTCCTGTTCCTGTGGCAAGTTCTCTCTTCCTGAGTCAGCCTCTCTCTCCCTGAGACAGCATCTCACTTTCTGAAAACTGGAGGAGGCTATGCCAAACAGCACCAGGAAGGTAACTCTTTATTTGGGTTAAGTCCTCCCTTCCCCCATGGGAACTGTTCACTTTGAAACTGCCAAGAGATTCCAGATTCTGTAAACTTGAGAAGCGGCCTCCAGTCAGGCAGAGCAGATCACAGGGAACCCTGCATCTTCATGTACAAACCTGGGATTATTCAACAGAAGACTGAAATAATCTGCCTGAGTCACCATAGTCGTGATGTGCCTCAGATTCCCAGGAGGCCCACCCTACTGCTCAAGAGCTGACATCTCTTGCCTTCTCACGAGACATGCCCAAGCAACCCCCAGCTCCAAAGTCACATCCTCTCTTGCTTGTGAAACAGAACTTTCGCCTCTCACCATTCCATTGCTCAGAAGCTTCATGATCTTACTAAATAAACTAGACAACGCATTGCTGAACTTGGAGAATTAAAAAGCAAATTTTTTTTTTTTTTGGTTTTTTTCGAGACAGGGTTTCTCTGTGTAGCTTTGCGCCTTTCCTGGAGCTCACTTGGTAGCCCAGGCTGGCCTCGAACTCACAGAGATCCGCCTGGCTCTGCCTCCCGAGTGCTGGGATTAAAGGCGTGGGCCACCAACGCCCGGCTTAAAAAGCAAATTTACACATTTTTTTTGTTGGGGCAAAACCTGTCAAGGTTGAGTACCACATTTTTTAAAAAATATGTATCAATGAAATCACTTAGAAAGCCATGAGAGGGTGGCAAATAGTGCAGCACGTAAAGTCACTACAGTCACGCCTAATGACCCGTGTGATGCCCAGCTGACACGGTGGGTGGTGTTTCAAAAAAAACAAAAGTGTGCGCGTGTGCGTGTGCATGTGCGTGTGGAGAGGTGGAGAGAGAGAGAGAGAAAGAGCGAGAGAGAGAGAGGGCGCACACGAAC
>CABHPH010136411.1:0-10092 GCA_902168325.1 Peromyscus nudipes | reverse complement strand
TTTTTTTTTTTTTTTTGGATTTTCGAGACAGGGTTTCTCTGTGTAGCGCTTTTCCTGGATCTCACCCTGTAGGCCAGGCTGGCCTCAAACTCGCAAAGATCCGCCTGCCTCTGCCTCCCAAGTGCTGAGATTAAAGGCGTGTGCCACCACTGCCCAGCTGGAACTTTCTTTGTAGACCAGGCTGGCCTCGAACTCACAAAGATCCAACTGCCTCTACCTCCCGAGTGCTGCGATTAAAGGTGTGAGCCATCGTTGCCCAGCTTAGACTTCTCAGTTTTCATGTGCCTGCACACGTTCAAAGAAGGAACAGTCACCAGGGAACCTTGAGGTGATATCATGCTATTCTAGTCAAGGGTTGGTCAGTTTGGCTCTGAGGGAGTCCACCCTCAGGACCTGCAGGAGACTGTCATGTGCTGACTTCCTTCCGACTGGATCCAAGTTAGCACCTGTTCTGAGGGCAGCACGTGCCCACATTGAACACATGTTCATGATCTGGTGTGAAAAGGTGAGTTGGACCCAATTCCATTTTTTCCTGGCGATCTGAATTAAATGGCCTCGAGACCCAGTGGCAGTTAGTAGCCAAAGCAGAAGGTATTAAGATGTAGTCTGGGTCAAGCTGAGGTCAATCCAGGTAGAAGCAGTGAAGGGTACATGTTTGAAGAAGCAGACAAAGCTACTTGGGAACAGGACGGAGTTAGGTAGTCAAGCTAGCAGGTTAACTACAAAACCTTAGAACCTCAGAATGGGCATTATCGCTTCCTGATGCCAAGAAAGCTCCTTCAAGCTGCCTTCAACTCAGAGCCACCTGCAACCCCACACCACAGGGAATCATCCTGTCTCCATTACTGATCACAGTGGTGGTGCCAGTCAACATGTGCACAGCATTACCTGCACTCCAAATTAATGCATGAATTCAGACAAGAACCCTGTGCCACACACAGGATCCAGACATGCAAATGAAAGAACAAGGCACAGAGAGGCTAAACCATTTGCCCAAGTTTGCACATCCGCTAAGTGGCAGCTTTGGTTCACTGACCTGACTCTGGGGCCTGAACATGTAACCCTTATAAAGCATTATCTCTGCAGCTCTAATTCCAAGACTGTCACGTGACTCCCAATGTTCCTGTCCGTGAAACCCCTGGCTCCCTTACTTGAGCTTATGCACGGACAGCTTTGCAGCCAACTGCACCTAACTAGGATAGGTCTCAGGATTGGCGCTGCACAGAACAAAACCCTTCGAGAGCATGTCTGATGTGTGGAATTGGCTCCAGTACAGAAGATGCTAGAAATTCTCCCACATCCTCGGATAAAATGCAAATAAACTGTTGTCACGCCATGTGAAAAAATCTAGTTACGAACTACAGGTTTTCGAGATTTGGAATACAGCCCCCCAAATGTTAAGGCTTTAAAAATCTGTCTAGGTAATGCCTTTGAGCAAATAGGAAAGAAAAGGAGTAACAGGATGAAGTGGTTACTTCTTTATGCCATTGTATTGGTAAAATGCAAAGAAAGAAAACGGGAAAATCCCTATCCCGGGCACCATGGTTAGAAGACAATGAAATTCACTTTCTTTTACTGAAGCATGGGTTCAAATCACTTTGAAGCCCGTTTAAAAACAAAACAAAACAAAACACAGGTTGCAGGCTAGAGAAATGGGAGAAGTGGTTAAGAGCACGGTGCTCTTGTAAAGGACCCCCATTAGACCTCCAGCACCTAAACGGCAGGTAACAACTATCTGTTGACTCCAGTCCCAGGGGACCTGACACCCTCTTCTGGTCTATAGGGCCACTGCATGCATATGGTGCACAGATACATATCTAGTCAAAACACTCAGACACATAACAAACCCAAAAATTGCCAGCTGTTCTGTGTGATGAAACTTTTTCTGGGGAGACACTATACAAGTCTCCTCACAGCAGATAGGAACCCACAACAGAACTAAGTACGGACACCACCAAACTTCAACTTGGTGAACCAGGGGGTTTTATTGGAGTTACATACAGGAGCAGGAATGTATCAAAGACAGCTGTATCACCAAAGCCTACCACGGCAAGGGTGACAGCTCACAAAACTGGGAACCTGAGCACACTGCACAGCTTGTAGGCAGCTCAACAGG
This sequence comes from Peromyscus nudipes, assembly GCA_902168325.1. Lineage (NCBI taxonomy): Eukaryota > Metazoa > Chordata > Mammalia > Rodentia > Cricetidae > Peromyscus > Peromyscus nudipes. The sequence goes on along the minus strand of CABHPH010136411.1, from coordinate 7,976 downwards.
TTGGAGAGTGTCCTTTCCAAGTGACTGTGGTCTAAACCTCTTCCAGAAAGCTCTGGCCTCTGCTTCTTCCAGGCAGCTGGTCTGATCTCAGAGTCTTCCTGGCAGCTCTGTTTGCCTGAGAGGGAGTTTCAGCTTTTATTGCTGACTTTGGCAGGGAGGAACCTAGTGAATCTGGTCAGCTTCAGGGACTTCCTGAAGCTATTTTGAGTTCTTTACATTCCTGCTTAAGAGCCTTCCTGGCAGGATGGAACGTTTTCAATCTTATAGGAAACTTATTCAACCCCAGCCCCACCCTCTACCCACCTCCAGAGTCTCTGATTTAGTAAGTCTGATGTTGGGTCCAAGAATTTACATTTTGAGCAAATTCCCAGGTGATGTTGGCACAGGTGGTCCACACACCACACTTTAAGAATCACTGACCTGGCTGGGCAGTGGTGGCACATGCCTTTAATCCCAGCACTTGGGAGGCAGAGTCAGGCGGATCTCTGAGTTCAAGGCCAGACTGATCTAAAGAATGAGATCCAGGACAGGCACCAAAACTACACAGAAAAACCCTGTATCAAAAAACCAAAAAAAAAAAAAAAAAGAAAAAAAAGAAAAAGAAAGGAAAAATAAAAAAAAATCACTGACCTATAACATGAAGCCCTTCCCTCTAGAATTTGAATGTTGTTAAATCAACTATATAAATACCAATCATGCAGGTGTCTGTGGTCAAAGACACCTCCCAGACTGGCAACACAAGTAGCCTGGCTATTGATGTGAGCAGGAATATTTGAGAAGAGCCAGAAGAGTAAGTAGAATACCATCTACCCCAGGACTTGAAGAGGAGGGCTCCTTGACATAGCAGTTACTAGACAAAGTTTATGGGAATATATGGTGACCAGAACCAGGAAAGTATCGCTATTAAGTACAGAATATATTTCTTTATCTCTAACATGATCTCCCAAGACCCTTCACTTGCTTATTCAATAGACATTTCTTTCTTTCTAATTATTTTTTCATGTACACAGGCTGCCTGACCTTAATGTGGGGTTCTAAGAGGTCAGCATTGGATTTGAGGAAGAAAAGGCTTTTCTAGATCAGGGGAAGGAAGTTTCCAAATTGGGGGGGGGGGAGTTGGCAGGCAAAATGGGTGGGGTTGTAGGAGCAGAACGTAAGCATAACAAGTTAGTCCCTCCTGAAACAAGGACATGGTTGCAAGACGGGCAAAACAAGGTTGTCATAGTCAATAATAAGGTGGTCACATAACCTTCTGAAACAAAGATAGGGTGCAAGGTGGTTATAGACAACTTTTTGAAACAAAGACGTTGTATTTTAAAAATGGCGGGAAGGAGTCAAACCATACAACAGAGCCCACGTGGGAGGTTTATTGAGGGGAGGGGAGAGAAGGGGCAGAGACAGGTCCCAGGGGATGAGAGCTGAGGAAGAGGAAGAGAGAAAGAGATGGGAGGTGGGCAAAGCCCACCTTTTATAAGGAAACATAGCGAATGTGCACAGGGGGTGCTCTTAGTGGCTGCAGCTGAGGAGATCTCCTGTCAGGACCCCAAAGGCAGGTCAGTACAGATGCCCAAATGCCAAGAACAATATTGACAAGAAAGTAATGGCTGAGAAACCACACCTGGCATCAGACAGACCTTCAGGTGGTGACAAACTAAACTCAGGAACTCTGTTCACAGCCAAGGATTCTCTGCTCTGCCATTTCTCTACAAACAGCCTTGCTTGCTCCATGCAGGATAGGATGAACACCAGAACCCAGTGTCTGTGGGGACTGACTCCCCACAGCTATAGTTAAAAACACGGGTCCTAAACCCAGACCACATAAGTTCTAAGTCTTTTGCTCTTTGCAAGCTAGGAACCTAACCAAAGCTCTCTGGGCTTCCATTTTCTCATCTATAATCATCATCATAACTGAAGTCCTCGCCTCATGCGGTGACTGAGAATCAACAGAAAATAAGGCATGTAAATTGCCTTGCACAAACCCTGCTCAGTGGATAGTAGCTGTGATTGCCTTTTCCCTCTTTCTAAGTGGATTCTGTCATTACATCCATCCTCTTAAATTCACCCTTGCATGTCGGATGTGTGTATGAAGGTAAAATTCACCATCTAGTCTACAGATAACAAAAAGGAGAGGCAGAATCATAACAGAAACGGGAAGGCCAATAAACATCACAGGAAGACTGTGTTTTGAGGTCAGCAGGTCACACTGCCAAGTAGAATTGGGATATCACTTCTACACACAGTAACAACATGTGTCTTGCCTGTTGCTGGCGGAAAGTATGCCATCATTTTGTGGTTATCTGCACGACAGTTGAATTATATCAGGCTTTAGGGTTACTCGAGTATAGAAGAAGGGGGGACATATCCACCTGCAATAGGTAGAAAGAACTAGAAGGGTCGGTCGTATGAGCCAAACTATGAGAAAATACAATACCCTCTACAGAGGGGTAACAGTTGTGTTTAATCACAGGCAACACCAAGACCCAACTATGGCAGCCAAACAAATCTAGAAGAATCCGCCTTTACAGACTCAAACACAAACATTTCTCACACATTGGTTTGCCAAAAGTAGTGGGAGTTCGGGGCGGGAGGGGGGTGAGTTAAATTAACTTCATAAATGAAGGCACATAATTAAAAACATCCACTGCTAAATCAATCCAAACACAGGTAAGTTATGGAACATAATGAAGAAAACAACCCACGTGACGTTTAAAAGGACAACCCAAGATTGGAGGCAAATACTGACTTCAGAGAGCATCCTCGACTCTCAAAGCCACATCCTAGAAACAGTAAATAAAATATAATAAGCATATTCTCAGGCTTGGGAGATGGCTTGGCTCAGTGGTTCTCAACCTTCCTAAGGCTGTGACCCTTTAATACAGTTCCTCATGTGGTGGTGACCCCACCACCACTACCACCACCACAAAATCATTTCATTGCTACTTTGTAACTGTAATTTTGCTACTGTTATGAATTGTAATGTGAACATCTGATGTGCGACCCTCAAGGGGGCTGCGACCCACAGATTGAGAATTGCTGGTATAGAGGCTGAAACGATGAGTTTTTAATTACTTAGCTAGGGACTGATGGTCCCAGGCTCAACACAGGCATTGGGTTGACAGTCCATTGTCAGGAAAGGTGATAAAATACATCCCGTATAACACCCTGTGACTATTGATGTGTTAGGTAGTATTACTACTCATATGACCACTTATAACAGTGGTTCTCAACCTTCTAAATGCTGTGGCCCTTTAATACAGTTCCTCATGGTGTGGTGACCCCCACCCATAAAATAATTTTCATTCTACTTCATAACTGTAATTTTGCTACTGTTATGAATTCTAATGTAAATATCTGATATGCAGGGTATCTGATATGCAACCCCTGTGAAAGGGCCGTTTGACTTCCAAAGTGGTCATGACCCACAGGTTGAGAACTGCTGTCCCAGTGGAAATTATTTGCTGCTTTTTTAATTAGGGGACTTTGAAGGGGAAGTTCCAGAAATGCCACGATGGCAAAAAGAAAACAGAAATAGATGCTGGGAAGACTGTGTTTAAGCTGCAAGGCTCTGGTACTTATTTTGTTACTGAGCATGGCTTCTTCATCTGGACGATGGGATGCTTTTCACAGAGCCAACCAATCAGACTTACTGACAGGCTCACAGAAACATTGTTGGGGAGCTGCATTAGTTAGGATTTCTCTTGCTGTGATGAAACACCATGACCAAAAGCAGGCTGCTGGGGAAAAGGTCTATTTACTTACACTTTCACTCACTGAAGAAAGTCAGGGCAGGAACCTGGAGCCAGGAGTTCATGCAGAGGCCATAGGGGAGTGCTGCTTACTGGCTTGCTCAGCCTGCTTTCTTATAGAACCCAGGACTAGCAGCAAGAAGTATCCCCACCCACAATGGACTGTTCCCTCCTCTCAGACGACTTGAACTTGTGTCAAGTTGACAGAAAACTATCTAGGACAGGAGGTGTTGCCCAAATGCACATCAGGGGCCTGAGAGAGTGGGTCTGCAGAGACTGGCCATCAGGATGCAACTTGGGGGGGGGGGCTGCAGGTGGTGGATTACCTCTGTGAAAGTACATTGAAATTTGATGGCAAGGCAAAAGAAAAAAGAAAGTGCCTTGTGTGTATAACACTGAGTACACACTCATTGCACAAGTATCTCAGAAATTAATCCTCAGCAGGAAAAACCCAAGGAAGAGAATGAGCAGTTAAGAGATAAGAGAAACCAGGAGATGAGAAAACACCGCCTGGCCGGTTCTGTCATTACCATAGGTTGATGGAAGATGGGCAGTACAGGTACCAGTCGGGGACAGAGTGGGACAGGGAAGGCGAGCAAATCTAAACACATTGATGAAAAAAAAAAATGAAAGAAAAATGGGGAGGAGGGGTGTTTGTTGGGAAGGAATAGCTGTTGCAATCTGCTGGGGCTCCCTCTATAGAGTGTTTCAGGTCCAACTCCTGTTTTAGGCACCTGTAATTCAGCATGCCTTTCAAAAACACATTCAAGACCTGAAAATGAAATGCAGTCGAATGACAACATTTCTCGTGAGTGACAGCCGAGGCCACGCTGATCCCATGACCCCATTAAATGGGGTTGCAACCTGCTATTGTCCCTTCGCTGGCAGAATCGGTGGCACCCAGCATAGCTCATTGCTCACACAAGCAGGCATCAAACAACTATTTGTTGAATTAAGTATCTTATCTGCCTATTTAATTGGTTAGAAAATTGTCGCTTTTTTTCATCAAAACTACCACCTTCTTTTTTTCATTGAAATGCTCTTAAAATGCTATCCCATTAAGTCTTTTTAATGCACACCAGCAGCAAGGAATTTACTTAAATGAAAAAAAATGCTAAACTCCCAGCTCCCACCTGTGCAGCCATGACATGCTATTGTTTGAACCTGAGTATATCATTTAACTTGGATGACAAGCTCAGAGGGTAGAGACCCCATCTTTCAGAACACAGCTCTTAGCGCCCTGGGAGTTCTCAATAAATAACAGCAGCAAGAAATGCTGTGCGGGGACCCGTTTTAATTATTTATTTTTTCCCCATTACAGATTTTTGGCAGCATGTGTTTATCCCTTGCTTGATTTCCAAGGGGGCAGCTCTCTCCCAGGAGCTCCTATGAAGACCATAAACAGCTGTAGACTAACCCTGCCCCTCCCCATCCCGGTACAAGTAGGAACACCTGATTGAGCCAAGAACTGGATTTTGAGCGCATTCTGGATGCACGCTGGGTTTGGAAGGAAACCGAGTCCTCCAGTACCCAATAGGTAGACGCAATCAAGAGAACTGTTTTGGCTCTGCACATCGACACAGCTGTCAGATGGCAAAGCTTGGACTTCCATGGTGGTTACATGCTGTGGGCCTCGGCACTGTCTTGCCATTAATCCCCACAGACAAACTGTGCCTGAAGCTTGACACAGAGTAAAATTGGGGGGGGGAGTTAATTCCAAGTCTTCCAACAGAAAAGAAGGAAGGCAGTGGTTTGCCAAACTTTGGCTATTAGATTATGAAGATATATAAAAGCAGATATTAAATATTAAGTTTTATGCTTACAGAAAGGCTAAGCCATCTGGGGGCAATATGTGCTCTTTATGTATTGGTTAAATTATACTAGTTGTGAAATAAAGATGGCATGTGTTTGCCCCAGCCTAGAAGCAGCAAGTGACTGGAAGCTTTTTTCCTCCTTGAATTAATAAGATTAACATTTGGTAAGGTGTGCTTTGCAGAGAAAGGGCTGGAGGGGAGTGTCTCTCTCCCCACATGTTAATGTACCCTCGAGCCAATGTACACAATAAAGTACACGCAACAGTTCTCCACGCCAAGACTTTCTCCCTTCCTCTTCCGATATATTTTATAGCAAAACAATGGCAACACCTGTAGCCCTCAATTTCTGCTCCTTGAATTCTGTCCAGTGATTAAGGAGGCTCTCGGCAGGCTTCCCTCTCAGGAGCCATATGCAGAGTTACTTGCCAGCAGCCTTGGAAGGGCAAGGGCCTCTGCAGAAGTGTACAAAGCCTCCATAATCCGCATCCACTAGACCCTCTTGAACTGTCGCTTTATCTTCCAGTCAAAGAACTGTCAATCTCAAGATTTCAAGCTCTGGCTGCCCTGTAGGCTCTAGGGAAACCCGTGTCTTTTGCCTGGTTCAGGCACAACCCATGGGTGGTGCCAGTGAGCCCCGCAATCCAGTCTGGGGAATCTGCAGCCCAGAAACTGCCTGGAGCACCCCAACACTTTCCACCTCCCCAGGCTCTTCTCTTCAGGGCGAGGCTTTGTATCCATCCACAAGCTGCCTCCCGCCTCCTCCGGTTCTCTCCGCCAGGTTGAGACCACAGCCACCCTCGGCCAGCCACAGCCCCGCCCCCTCGCACTGGGTCAGGCTGGGCGGTCTGCGAGTGGCTTTTGCACGGTAACATTATTTACCAGTGTGGAGCAGGCCACAACTCTACCGACCACATCACATGGGTTGCAGCCAGAGATTAGGGGGGCGGGGGGCACAAAGGCCGGGGTGTGGCAGCGAGTCCTTTAGGTTCCATGGTTTTTCTGTGAGGGCATCAGTAACTGTTGGCCCAAAGGGTCAAGCCTACATGCTTACTGAGACTCCGGTCTGGAGAAGCTGTTAGGGACAGAGGGTGGCGTGGGGAGGCTCAGTCCCAAACAAGCGCCCGCGTTTGGACTAAAAAGAATGCGAAGCAGCCACTAGAGTTTTGAACCTCCCTCCAATTCTCCCCCTTACCCTGCCGCCCTTTTTTATTCTTTCCCTTTGGGGATCTCAGCCTGCACTTTAGAGTAGCCTGCAGTCTTGGACAGATGCTGGCGATGTGAACCTGACACTTGGTAAATGTCACCCAAGTCTCCTCCGGGGGCCTCAGGGACAGGACTTACGCAGTTGTGCTCGGTCGCCTGAAAGTCCCAGCTGCAGCTCCTGGCGCGCGCCTGGATCTCACTCATCCTGAAGAGGCAGAGAGCCGTGGTGGCGGGGGAGCGCCTCTCCTGGCCCTCTCCAGTGGCCGCGCTAAACACGCCGGCCCAGACGTCCACGGCCTCCACCAGGCTGGAGGAAAGCAGCAGGCGGCGGCCGTCGGGGTGGCCGTGGCTGCAGTCGAGGGCCGCCTGGCCCTGGAACAGCACCTCGGTGCTCTGCGCGATGCGCGCCATGCTGGGCCAGCCGGTAGCGGCTCCGCTGGTGTAGTTGTAGGGATAGTAGGGGAAGTAGACGCTGCCGTTCCAGAGAAAGGCATCCACGAAGTGCAGGCTGCCCGCACCACCGCGCAGTTTCAGGCGGCCCAGCTCCTGCGTAGCCAGACTGCGCTCCTCCGTGTTCTTGAGCGCGATGGCGGTGTCGCGATCGGATGCGGCGGGGTTGCAGCGGTTCGCGGTCTCCGGCTCCGGCAGCACGTAGGTGGCGGCCACGGCCAGGTACCAGCGATCCGTGCCGCCTGCGCGGTACACCACGCCGGCCGTCGAGCCCTGCGGGTGACACGACACCACCTCGGTAGCATTGCGCAGGGAGCTGCGGCTCAGGTTGCCCAGGGGCCGCACCTCGCAGGCGCCCCGGTCGAAGGTCCAGCCGGTGAGCAGCAGCCCCTCGAGGCCGGTCGCCCCCTCGCGGTAGGGCAGCAGCAGCTTGCTGAAGCTGCTGCCGGGCCGGGGCCGCGCGGGGGGCGCCAACGAGACGGGCTCCGTGCAGTTGCCCGCTTGGTCCCGGTACAGGCGCGAGAGCCTGTGTTTCAGGCTGTAGTCCAGCTGGTCCAGGCAGCTGCCGCTCGCCACGAACACGCCGTCCGCCCGGCTCGCCGCGATGGCTCCGATGGCTTGCTCGGATCGCCACACCGGCTCGTCCGCGCCCCGGGCGGGCGCCGCCAGCGCCAACAGATAGGCGATCAGGGGCAGCGGTGCGGCGGGGCACGGGGGGCGCGGCGGCGCCTTCCTCCGGGAGACCTCCATGGGGCTAAGGGGG
>CABHPH010136410.1:0-44437 GCA_902168325.1 Peromyscus nudipes | reverse complement strand
GTGTGTGTGTGTGTGTGTGTGTGTGTGTGTGTGTGTGTGTGATATGTATGTACAATGTGAGGACACGTACACCACAGAAAGCATATGAAGGTCAGAAGACAACTTTGTGGAGTCAGTTCTTCCCTTGAACTTTCACATAGGTTTCCGGGATGAGACTTGGGCCACCACACTTGTACTACCAGCACCTTTACCACTGAGCCATCTTGCCAGCCCTGTGTTGTAGTTTTAAGGGGTTAAAGATACCCCCAAAGCTCAGCCATGAGATGCAGACAAACTCTGCCAGTTTGTGAACCTGTGTGGCTCTACAGAGCTGAGGTGGGGGGCAAGGGGTTGTTTCATTCAAAAACAATTGCCATCTTTTCACCAAGTATTACAACTATGATGTGTCCTGTTTAATGATTGAAATATGCATGATGTAAATGTATTCTTTTAAGTATTAGAATGTACAACGAAGGGGCATTAAGTACTGCCATGGTGGCAGCCAACCCACCATCATTCCAGACTGTGATCCTGTACCCTGAGCTTTCTCTGAGTTTTCTCCCCAGTCCCCATTTAATTTAACCATTATTGGGTATTTCATATAAGTGGAAGCAGATAACGTTCTTCTGGGTATGGCTCCTTTCCCTTGGCATGATGGCTCAGGTTTCATCTGTGCTGCAGCGTGTATCCGAATACCAGCCCTCTGTCAAGAATGGAGACTGGATGGTAGTGATGGTGAATGGACATATCCCCCTGTTCTTCTGTCCCTCTGTTGATAGACATTCGGCTGATACACAGATTCCAGCTATTGTAAATAACGCTGCCATGAACATTGGGTCCCGGTATCTGTTTGCGTTGATTTCTTTGAATTGTTTCTAGGTATCTTACTAGTTACTTCTCCTGTCGCTGTGACAAAAATGCCTGACAAGAGCAACTTAAGGAAGGAAGGGGTGATTTTGCCTCACCCGCTGGGAGAGCAGTCCGTCCTGCAAAGGAAGGCAGGGAAGCTCTCCTTGTAGAGGCAGGGGTGTGAAGGGCTGGTCATGTGTCCACACTCAGGAAGCTAAGCCAGATGAATGCTGGTGCTTAGCTTGCTCTCTCTCCCTTTTCCTTCTCATTCATCTTGAGACCCTAGACCATGGAAGAGCGCCACCCACTTTTCCTCAGTTAAGCCTCTCCGGAAGCGCACACGCAGAGAAATGTGTCTCCTAGGTAACTCCAGATGCAGGAAGTTGACATTGAAGATTTACTGTCATAGGTGTGAGAGAGAAACAGAGTCACTAGATCATGGAACACGTGTGTCTTGGCATCAGGAGCTCTCAGCAATGTACAGGCTTCAGTTTCTCCACATCCTTGCCAGCGGTTGCTATGTCCCCATTTCTGTTTTTGTTTTGTTTGTTGGTGTGGTTGTTTAATACAATCCTAAGAGGTATAAGTGGCCCCTCACTTGTGGGCCTATCCATTCGTCTTTGAAGTTCAGGCAAAGGGGTGAGATCACTGTGTGCTGGCAGGAGTGGGAAGGATTGGGGGCTGCGTTTAAAGTTGCTGAGACATGTTCCTAAGGACATGGAGGGGTTTAAAGGGGACTCAGAGATGTTCAACACAATGGGTCCTCACTTCCGGCTGCCCATCAGGAGCCTCTGGTATATGCTTTTTAGATTCCAGTAGTTGGGCCGGGAAGTAACTGGGCTCAATCAATAAAATGGAAAGATTTGAATTTAATCCTCAGAACCCAAATAAAAAAGCCAAGCATAGTGGTACCCACTCTCCAAACTGGGGAGAATGAGGCAGGAGGATCCCTGGGGTTCACTGGCCAGCCATCCCAGCCTGCTTGGTGAGTTCCAGGCCAGCCAAAGACCCAGTCTTTAAAATGAAACTGGAAAAGGAACCCCAGAGGTTACATCCTAGCCTACATACACACATACCTGTATACACATGTACATATGCACACACATACACACACACACACAAGTAAATAAATGAACATACAAACAAATTCCTATGGTAGTCCCCGACTCCAGGCATTCTGATGCTGCTGTCCCAGAGTGCATAGCGCATTGGTCTTGTGTTTACAAGTTCCCCCAGGAGTGTAATGTGCAGCCAGCATTAATTCTGGATTCTGCAGACAAGGAGGGGATGGCCTAACACTAAGGTGCCAAGCTTCCCTGTCTATCAGAGCTGTGCTCCATACATTCACCTTTAGCAAGATCACAGACTCGGCAGAACTTGTATCAGGTACATATGCAGGTTTCTCTGTGTTCTGGGAAAAGTATGATCTCACACTTCTGGAGAACCAAGGGTTAGAGCCATGTCCTGTCTTCATCGTGTTGGGATGTGTGGTATCCCATGGCTGTGGAAGATTTCTAGGTGCCCTGGTTGTACTGAGGGGGTGGTGGATGTCATGTCAGCAGCAAGCTGACTGATGAGCTCACACCTGTCATAACTAACCCATACCTACAGTGACATCAGCAGTCCTTCATGAGGTCAGAGCCCTCCCCGTTGACCGTAAAGGTCCTATCACCCAGCACTCTCGCCTTAGGGGTTACATTTCTAAAATGTGAACCTTGAGGTTACACTCAAACCATAGAGACTGTAAAACCACACAGAAGGGAAACCAGTGTGTGACTGCCCTAGAGATGGCAGATGAACTTAAGAATTATCTGAAAGTTTCACATCAAGGGCAAAGAATACTTTAAATCCTTCCCAGAATGCTTTAGTTCCTAAAAGACATTCTTCTGACTTGATGGAGATTTTCACATCCTCTTCTATTAGCAGTCGGGCCATCCTAACTCCAGGAAGTCTGGCCCCTGGTGGCCTATCCTGTAGGATGCAGGATGTAGCTGTTCCAGTATTCGGCTTCCTGGTGTGCAGAGAAGCTCTAAGAGTGTGTGTGTGTGTGTGTGTGTGTGTGAGTAGTCTGCTGGCAGCCTTCCCTGGGGGTAGGGAAAGAAGATTCTACATCTCCCAACAATGCCTTTTGGGAATTACTCATCCAAAAAGTATTGAGGAACAGGCAGTGTAGGACCAGGCACATTGAGCTTAACCCTTGCCAAGAAACGCCATGCTTGCATTTCACATCCGGCCCTCCTGAGCATTCTTTCTCTCTTTGGTGTGAATGCAGTCCTGTGTTAGGAACAGTTATAAATAAGGTCCTGTATGTTAAGCAAAGAAAGGCACTAAATTTGAAACAGCCATACAGATGTAAGGAAAGTAAAAAACTCGGATGTTTGGAAGGATGGGCAGTTTAAAACGGGCAGATTAGTTTCATCACAGGAGGCATGGGCAACAGATAACTTTGGGTGATTGATGGAAAACAGTGAGGAGATTTCAGTGAGATTCTATTTATGATGGCTGTCATTGACTGAGTGTGTGCATTTTGCCAGGCTTTGCACAAATTAATTTCTCCCTATTTTATCAGCAGAGATATTGCTTATAAAATTATATGTTGGCTTAATAATTATCTCCTTAAAACAGGGCAAATGCATGCTTTCAAGTCAAATAAAAATTACATTAAGAGGAAAAGAGAAAAAGATTATGTAGGCAAATTGGAGTAAAACTAGGAATCTACCCTTTCCACCTTGACCTTACACCAGACTGCCATGTCCTTATCCTTGAACCATATCCTGTTCTTGAGCAGCTGCTGGGGTCCTTCCTCATCAGTAGCAGCCACACATGATGGGACACACGAGCAATCCCAGCACTTATGGAAATAAGGAGAACCAGGTCAGCTTGAGTTGACAGGAGAAACTGTCTTTTAAAAAAAGTGTGTGTGTGTGTGTGTGTGTGTGTGTGTATCACATCAATATCATCTTCCTATCATTAATAGCATTGATATCATTAATAGCAATAATGTTAACATTTTGTGTTGATATTCTGTAAAGAAATGCTTCATGAGCTCTACAGGAAGTTGCATTACAGGGAACAGGACATTGTCACGAGCTGAGTACGGCAGGGTCACTTCCTCCCCTGTTCTGACAATGCTGTGCTGATCAGTTGTCTCCTTGTTCCAGCAGTCTTGCGGTTGAGGCCACATCGAGGGCCACCTTCCCCTCTCCTCAAAGCAGTTTGCACTAGACCAGAGGGAGAACCCTGAAGTTCACCATGGCTAGTCCCAGCTATCCAGCCCAAGTGGTGGCTCACCAGCCATGCAGGCGCCTTGGGAGGCTGCTCTGGCATGAAGGACACCGGAGAGCTGAAGGGGTTTCGCTTTGGCACTGAAACCAGGAAAGGTCTTGACAGAAAGGCATTTCCAGCTTTTCTCAAAAACTCCGACTCAATTTCTGCTGGACAGTCCTCTTGGGACCTGTTTGGATCCAGATGGTCATTTTTCCTGTCTCGAGCCTTTCCAGGAATTCCAGGGCGGGCAGGCAGCCAGAGTACACTGGTCACGCTGAGCTTCAGCCACTTTCTCCATGTGAGCAGCTTCTAAGGATGTCTCGGGCCAGATGTCAGCCTCATCCCCTCCATCCTGGTCCAGACTCATGTTCCCGGGCTCATGAAAAATCAGGGACAGGTGTGGTGGACCCACATCACAGGACAACTGTTGAGATGTTTCCAGGCACCCCCAGTGCCCTCTGTCCAAAATGGACCAAAATGGCATTGGAAAAAGCCAGCAGCCTAAGGACAGCTTTACCCAAACCTTGGTGAAGGCTAGTCCTCCATCATGCCGACACTTAGCAGCAAATAGCACCATAGCCCACAGAAGGACAAGTGGGTACAAGTGGGGCAAGACTTAGCTACCTGCCATTCGGGGACATCAAGACAAGGATTATCCAGTACCAAATGGTCAGCCCCGAAAACATATGTACAAGTAACATCATACTGACTGAGCAGGTTATATTTGGACTATATATGTATTATACATACAGATATATGCATGTAGTAACTGTTAATGAAAAAACAGGCCATACATTTGAAAGAGAGCAAGGAGTATATGAAAAGATTTCGAGGGAAGAAAGGGAAGAGAGAAATGTTGTAATTACTTTAAAGAAAACAGAAAAAGAGGACGAGACAGCCAGAGCATCTGAGGACCCCTCCCCCTCCCCATGGCTGGCTATCCTAACGGCTTTTAATCAGAGGACCACTCTGCCCTGAACTCAGCTTCTCTTAGCCTCTGTGAACCCAAGTGGGACTTGTGCTATTCTGCGAGGCTTTAAATGTCTTAGTCAGGCCTTTCTTTTCCTTCTATGTTGTTTTGTTGTTTTAGGGGTTTGTTGTTGTTTTAAGACAGCTCTGCGGCCTCCGTTTCCACGATGTGTGTGCCAGCATACTTGGCTTGAGTCTGCTTTTTCTGACACACACAGAGCTCACCTAGAAGGCGTGTTGATACAATTCTTAGTGTCCCTACCAGGGCAGGAGGTGTGGTCTCAGCTCTGTCGTGGCCCGAGTCGCACTGAGCTTGGGTGCTGGGTCTGGGACACCACCATCCCTGCTGCTTGCCTATGAAAGACAGCCTGATATCTCCTCTTTGTCACCCCACCATGACATTTGCCACAAAATCTAAAGTCCTTGATTAGTGCTCACATTGTGCAAGGTTTACTTGAACATCCTCACCCCACACAGCGCGTGGGGACCACTCTTTGCCATCACAATGATGTCACAGCATGCTTGCAGCATGTGACTGTGTCATACATGACCACTGGGTGAGGGATTTCCAAACCTGGTATGGTGGCACACACCTGTAATCCCAGCACTCAGAAGGCAGAGGCAGGAGAATCAGAAATTCAAGGTCATCCTCAGCTTCATTGCATATTTGAAGGCCAACCTGGGCTACCTGAGATCCTGTCTCAAAAAAAAAAAAATAGCTCCTTCATTTAAACCATTCTTAAGGCAGAGCTCTCCAACTAAGCTAATTGAGCTATTAAAACCAAGGGCAGGCATTTATTTCTATTCTCATTAATCTTAATTTTCTTGGTTCTATGCCATCACTTTCAGCCTCTGATGATATATTTGCATATTAATCACAACATACTAAATATCCCTTCCAGCCTTCTGCTACCTCTAAAGACAATAACCAAAACACTAATAAAATGTTGAACAGAGCAGACAGAAAATAGAGGCGAGACCTGTCCTGGGCCCCATGCTGACACTGAGCAGCGAAAGTCCACTGAATAGTCCAAAACGAAGTGAGGATTTGGTGAGTGAGTAAGTGATTGACTTCCTTTGAGGCTAGACTAATCAGTCAGCCATGAAGGAGTCTAATTATGCCTGCTGTCTCCTTCCTGGATCCTCCAAGGATCCTGAGGTTAGGCATCTTTTTCAAAGTTAACCAAATTGAAGGTCGTCTGCCAGCTTAGCACACAGTTTCCTCTGGTGATAGTCATATGGGAAGGGTATCAGTGAGTGAGGACCTCAAGAATTCTCTCTGTGTCCTAGTGACCCTGCCATGATGTCAAATGTTTCATTTCCTAGTGTGGCTTAGTAGCCTTTATCCAAAGGACAAGAAGCGTTCTGCATTCAGTATTTTCTCAGTTTTAAATATTCGTACTTATAAAATGAGATGTTAAGAATGGGACCCAAACTCGTATTCCCGCTTTACCAATGGTGACATCTTCATTTTATACAATATCTTTAGTGACCCTACCTTCTGACTCCAGTCTGCCCTGTCAGGCCGGTGGTGGAATTCCCCACTGTGTCATGTGGCTGCTCACAGACTTGGGGACTTGGGGAGCATTTTGCGTTTCAGATTTGCAGGTTAGGGATGCTGAACCTGCCCCACCCCTGGTGAGCCATCTGTATTCCCTCTCATTTGTGCAAGTCGGGGCCCACAGCTCAGTCAAACTGAGAATCTAGGGACTGGGTGTGTAGTAACAGCATCTCCACTCTTTCCTCGCCCCTGAAATGTGTTTTTAAGACCTTCTTTGCCAAATTCTAGAAGTGCCTTCTTAAAATCAGTGACCATCTATCCTCACATCTCCAGCACAGAAGGATTGTGTTCTGTTGCTTCTCAGCCAGGACAGCAGGAAGAAAATGGAACCATATTTGAACAAAAACATGATTGAGTCCTGTATAAAATGTGTAATAGCCTAAAGGCATGTCCAACCTACAGACCAAGTGTGCCCCCAAAACCTATGAATGTGGCTGATACAAAATTGTAAACATCATTAGATTTTGGGGGGCAGGGGAGGAGGAAAATTTTTTGGGGGGATCTCACTGAGCAATTCTGAAGCATGGACTTTGTAGATGACAGTGCTGTGTCACAATGTCAAACAGCTAGATACGCCTACCAATGTAAATCATGTTTCTGTACATATTTTAAGAGAGAATAGTGTGTGGGGGTGTGTGTGCGCATGTGCGTTAAAAGAAGAAAGAGACAGTAAGAAGGAGGGACAGAAGGGCAGAAGGCAAAAATGGATCAAAATATGATATATATGTAATGAAAATGTCACAGTGAACCCCATTACACAGTAGCATGGTGTGGTGCCCCCTAGTGGTGTAGTGAAAATTCAGCCGGATCCAGTACCACTCTGGAAGATGCAGACAGTACTGAGAGCTAACAGAACAGAGAGCTAAACGATTCATCACCTCCAATTAGAGCGCCCTGTCTTCTCTGTGGTAAACACTCCCACGTTTAGGAGAATGTCAGAAGAGGTGACAACTTGGGGGCCTTGGTCACGACCATCTCTTGAGCCCAGACAGCACAGCAAGATCCCCCTTCTGTTATATCTGTTATTCTAAGCAGAAAGATGGCTCAGTGGGTAAAGGCATTACCACCAAGTCTGACAACCTGAGTTCAATTCCCCAGGACCCACACAAGGAAAGAGAAAACCAGCTCTTCAGTATTGTCTGATTGCCACATGCATGCTGTGGTACAAGTGCCACCCACCCACACACAATAATAATAATAATAGTAATAATAGTAATAATAATGAATGTCTTAATTATAAAATTTTCAAATATCAAAAAAATAAAATGATGGGTAAAGATTTGTGTCCGTTCAGCCTGAGACACTCCTGCATCTTCCATGTTTTACAAAGTCCATCTCTAGCATAGATGCTACTGTTTGCCAATAGATAATTTTTCAGAATAAACTTGAATTTGTCAGCATTGATACATCATACCAGGAGTTAGATCTAAGTGGTAGAGTGCTTGCCTGGCATTTGCAAGGTGCTGGGTGTGATCCTCGGTACTAAAAATAGATATTTGATGTATCTTGTTAATTCATTAGCAGACGCTCAGCCCAGTTAGTGTTCAGGGCTGAAGAGCCAGCCAGCCTCTATCAAATAAGTAGTATAAATAAGCCCCTGTACCTCTGAGAACCAAGTCAGCCTTCATGAGAGCTCCTGGTTTGCATACTACAGTCACGAGCTCAGGCGGTTTTCTGTTTGCCTGTTGCTAATGGCACTTCCTGAATGTGTTTGACATTTTACTTGGCTTTGAAAGGACTTTCCTGCCCCCTGCGTTTTCTTCCCTCAAGCTGCCTTGAGCTAATTAACCTATTCCCTCGCTGGCTAGGCCTACTACGGTATGCAAATGCTCTCATTTCCGATTCTGACATATCACTCTTGCCTGCACATCCCTAATGAAATCCTGTGGCGTTTTATGGGGCAGTGCACCTGGGCCGCCAGCAGAGGCCGCACGGAGCAGTTCTCTGAGTAGACCGCAGCAATGATTATTTTCCCTTGCCAGCTGGTTTAAGAAAGTGGAAACAGGGCTGGAAAGGTAGGTAGCTCATAGTTAAGAGCACTGGTTGGCTGCTCTTTGCAGAGGACCCACATTTCAGACAACAAAACGTAACAACGCTTTTGATACTTCGGGGTTTGATTTTAGGCTGAATTGCAATGGATTTGTAAACACTGGGTGTAAATGATGCTCTGTGCTCTAAATAGGAGAGAGTTATGCCGAATGAAGATATTTGAAACACGATTCCTTACCTACTTTGGGGCTTTTCTACATCCTTGGGTACATGCTATTTTTAATTTCTTCAGCATAAATAACTTCAGTCTTTTACTTGTGTCTGTCCCCATGTCTAATGGCTGTCTTGTGTGTTTTATTGAAGTAACGTTTCTTACTGAAATAACTGGTGTTCAGTCACCTCCACTTTATTGTCTACACCTGAGCGATCTTAGTTTCTGTCTACCTGACCATACTCAGGAGAGAGGGGCGGCTTTTTGCGTCATTTATCACTTCGCTGTGGTATTTCTTGGTGATGTTGAAACAAAACAAATAGGAGCTTTTAAACCACTGCTACCCCCACCGGAGTTGAAAACCAGGTGAAAAGTCTAAAGTGGGGGCGGGAAAGCTGGCTCAGTGAGTAAAGCGTTTACCACACAAACATGAGGACATGAGTTCAGATCCCCAGAACCCATGTGAAAGCCAAACAATGTGCCACATGTCTGTGATCCCAGCACTCCTGTAACAGGATAGAATCTGGACAAAAGAGAACCCTTGGAAGCTCACAGGCCAGCTGGCCTGGCTTACCCCATAGTGATGAGACCCCCATCTCAAGCAAAGTGGAAGGTGAGAACTGACCCCTAAAGTTGTCTTTTGACCTTTGCATGCACACTGTGACATGCTCTGTCTCTCTGTCTCTGTCTCTTACACACACACACACACACACACACACACACACACACACACACTGATTAGAACAGTCTAGAGTTGAGTGATACAGGGAGGAGGAACAGAGCAACAGATTCTGTTGCATTGTGGGTCTTGCTGTTGGGACACAACTTGAATTGCTGAAGATTGGGAGCTTACAGTATGAGTTTGGTTTTTATTTAGGAAAGGCTTTTGGTTTTTGTTTTGTTTGTTTGCTTTGATTTTGTTTGTTTGTTTGCTTGCTCGTTTGCTTTTCCCCCCTCCTTTTAGACAGGATCTTTCTTTGTAGCCCAAGCTGGCCTGGAACTCACTATTTAGCCCAGGCTGGTTTACAACATCCCAATCTTACTGCATCTGCCTCCCAAGGGCTGAGATTACAGCACTCATTACCACACCCAGTTTGAGGGGCTGTTTTGAAGTCAGATCACAGGAAAGAGAATCTGAGGAGGACATGCATTCAGGGTCCCACCCCAGAAATGCAGCTCCCAAATCAGAGCCTTGGATGTTGCTTCCCTCTGCAGCTTTTCCCTTTGGACAGCATCCTTACCTACTGCTGCTAGCGCGCTTCACATTGGTCACCTTGAACGTCTACCTCGTGCCAGGTGGACACTGTTCACACGATGGTAGTGACGCAGAATTCAGAGTCTCTGTGAGACTGAGACAGGATGGCTCCACAAGAGTTCCTTGCGTCACTACATGGCTGGCTTTGGACACATAGGTGTGATTTGTCTGGCAAATATCTCATCCCCTGCTCTGGGTGAACTGGAACCTGCTGGGGGAAGAGAAGGAGAGGATAGGTAGAGTATATTCAAAGACAGACTTGGAAGGGAAAAGATATGGATGAAGCAAGTACTCCACTCTAATTAAGGAAACTTCCAAAGTCTTGGCTTTATTTCATTTACATAATTGTGTATTTATGCACCGTTTTTATGAGATAGCATCTTATATGTAGCTCAGGAAAGCCTCAAGTTTGTGGTCATCCTCCTGCCTCAGCCTTCAAAGTGCTGGGATTACAAGCATGAGCCACCATGTCAGGCTTAATCTTATAGATTGTGTTTGGGTTTGTTTTTTTTTTTTAACTAAAATTATTTTTGTAACAGTCTCAAAGATTTCTTAGTGTTACCCTGTAAGCTGCTGTATTTGGAATTCTCTTGAGACTTATAGTGAGCAGAATTATTTTGGACTGCTGCTGTTGAGTTGGGATACATGGGTGTACGTGTGGGGTGTGCTGTTAGGAAAGAGGGTACCACCCGATTGAGAGTAGCACGACACCAGGTGAAATTTTAAGAGTATTGGTTCTGGCATCTGAAGATGAAGAAATAGCCTGAAGACCTACCAAGCATCTCTCTTCCAAATCTGCATCTTCCCAAGCTCAGCTCTTGGGATCTCATTTGACTGCGATAAAGTTGCTCAGGTGTGATGATATGTTGTGTACCCCAATAAAGCTTGCCAGAGGATCAGAGGACAGAGCCAGCCACTAGATTAGACATAGAGGCCAGACAGTGGTGGCACACACATTTAATCCTATCACTCGGGAGGCAGATAGATCTCTGTGAGTTCAAGGCCACATTGGAAACAGAGCCAGGCAGTGGTGGGACACACCTTTAATCCCAGTACTGGGAAGCACACATGCCTTTAATCCCAGCACTAGGAAGGAAGGAAGATGGCGGAGCACAGAAAGGTATATAATGTGTGAGTAAACAGGAATTCTCTCTCTTGAGGCTGAGGATTTTGTAGAGGTAAGAACGTGGCTAGCTTGTTCTGTTTCTCTGATCTTTCAGCTTTCACCCCAATATCTGGCTCCGTTTTTGTTTTTGTTTTTATTTTTGTTTTTTTATTAATAAGACCTTTTAAGATTCGTGTTACACTCAGGTGATGAGAAATGGCACCAACCTTTTTGTGAAAGAAATTTACAAAATGCATCATCTACAAAAAACAGGCAGAGTGCCATACACCTGTGATCCCAGCCCTAGGGAGGCTGAGACAGGAGGATCGTGAATTCAAGACCAGCCTCCATTACACAGTCAATTTGAGGCCAGCCAGAGCAACAAGAGACCCCGTATGAAAAAGAAAAGAAAAATTATCTACCCCCACCAAGAAGAAAAAAAAAAAGGTGGAAGAGGAGAGAAGGTGTGGAGAAATGCTTGAGTTGCCTACTCTATTTTATTAAGAAAGTACATCTGGGCTGGAGAGATGACTGGTGGTCAAGAGTTTACTGTTCTTGTTGGAGACCCAGGCTCAGGTCCCAGCACCAACATGGTGGTTTAAAACTGCCCGTAACTCCAGCGCCAGGGGATCCAATGCCCTCTTCTGGCCTCTGTGGGCACTGGCACATACATACATAAACTTGCACAGGCATACACACACACACACACACACACACACACACACACACACACACTATATCTATATCTATATCTATATATCATAAGCAAATAAGCAAATGTTTAAGAAAAGTGCACCCTTAAACTTACATATTATCTTGATTCTTATTAGTTCATTAGCCTAGCTATATTTTAATCTATTTTAACAGTTGGGCTATAATCTACCTTTGGAATTCCAACTGAATCCAGGGTCTCCTCTTAACCTTGTTGGTAATAATGGTTTTGGTTGGCGAGTGGGTTGATTGGTTGGTTTGGCTTGATGGAGTTTTTCCTCCAGGGCTGATGTTTTGATTTTCTTCTCCCCCCCCTTCTCTCTTTCCTGTCCCCATCACCCCATCCCCTGGTCTCTTCCCCTTCTCAGAATCCGCAGCTGCTACTGCCAGCCTAGCGAACCCACGGGGAGATGATTCCTCATGAAGGGCCTGGATCCCCTACAGAAATCCAATGTGACTCTCTGTTTATCAGACTAAAACCAGAGCCAGCCAGCCAGTGAAACAGCCACCGTGGAGGGGGGACGGCGAAAAATGAAATCCAACCAAGAGCGGAGCAATGAATGCCTGCCTCCCAAGAAACGTGAGATCCCCGCCACCAGCCGGCCCTCGGAGGAGAAGGCCACTGCTCTGCCCAGCGACAACCACTGCGTGGAGGGTGTGGCGTGGCTCCCCAGCACCCCTGGCAGCCGCAGCCATGGGGGTGGGCGGCATGGGCCAGCAGGGACTTCCGGGGAGCTTGGTTTACAAGGAATGGGTTTACATAAAGCACTGTCCGCAGGGCTGGACTACTCCCCACCTAGTGCCCCCCGGTCAGTCCCCACAGCCACCACGCTGCCCACGGTGTACCCTCCTCCTCAGTCAGGGACCCCGGTGTCTCCCGTGCAGTACGCCCACCTGTCACACACCTTCCAGTTCATTGGGTCCTCCCAATACAGTGGGCCCTACGCTGGCTTTATCCCTTCCCAGTTAATCTCCCCATCAGGCAACCCGGTCACCAGTGCAGTGGCCTCAGCTGCAGGGGCCACCACTCCATCTCAGCGCTCCCAGCTGGAGGCCTATTCCACCCTGCTGGCCAACATGGGCAGTCTGAGCCAGGCACCAGGACATAAGGTTGAGCCCCCACCGCAGCAGCACCTCAGCAGGGCTGCGGGGCTAGTCACCCCGGGGTCCCCTCCACCCACCCAGCAGAACCAATACATTCATATTTCCAGCTCTCCACAGAGCTCTGGGCGGGCAGCATCTCCTCCACCCATCCCGGTCCATCTCCATCCCCATCAGACGATGATCCCGCACACACTCACCCTGGGGCCCTCGTCTCAGGTGGTCGTGCAATACAGCGATGCTGGAGGCCACTTTGTTCCTCGGGAGTCCACCAAAAAGGCAGAAAGCAGCCGGTTGCACCAGGCTATGCAGGCCAAGGAGGTCCTGAATGGGGAGATGGAGAAGAGCCGGAGGTATGCGGCACCATCCTCTGTGGAGCTGAGCCTGGGAAAGGCAAGCGGCAAATCAGTGCCTCATCCCTATGATTCCAGGCATGTGGTGGTCCACCCGAGCCCAGCAGACTACAGCAGTCGTGACACCTCTGGGGTCCGTGGATCTGTGATGGTCCTGCCCAACAGCAACACACCCTCGGCCGACCTGGAGGCACAGCAGGCCACACATCGAGAGGCCTCCCCATCCACCCTCAATGACAAGAGCGGCCTGCACTTAGGGAAGCCCAGCCACAGATCCTATGCACTGTCCCCCCACACGGTCATTCAGACCACACACAGTGCATCAGAGCCTCTCCCGGTGGGCCTACCAGCCACGGCCTTCTATGCGGGGACTC
Organism: Peromyscus nudipes; assembly: GCA_902168325.1. Taxonomy (NCBI): domain Eukaryota; kingdom Metazoa; phylum Chordata; class Mammalia; order Rodentia; family Cricetidae; genus Peromyscus; species Peromyscus nudipes. Next base: position 30,713 of record CABHPH010136410.1, on the reverse strand, counting down.
AGCCTCCTGTCATCGGCTACCTGAGTGGCCAGCAGCAAGCAATCACCTACGCCGGCAGCCTGCCTCAGCACCTGGTGATCCCAGGCACCCAGCCTCTGCTCATCCCAGTGGGCAGCCCTGACATGGATACACCTGGGGCAGCCTCGGCCATAGTCACATCGTCACCCCAGTTTGCTGCCGTGCCTCACACGTTTGTCACCACCGCCCTGCCCAAGAGCGAGAACTTCAACCCTGAGGCCCTGGTCACTCAGGCCGCCTACCCAGCCATGGTGCAGGCCCAGATCCACCTGCCAGTGGTACAGTCGGTGGCATCCCCTGCCACGGCACCACCCACGCTACCACCATATTTCATGAAAGGCTCGATCATCCAACTGGCCAACGGGGAGCTGAAAAAGGTGGAGGACCTGAAGACCGAGGACTTCATCCAAAGCGCAGAGATTAGCAATGACCTCAAGATCGACTCCAGCACAGTGGAGAGGATTGAGGACAGTCACAGCCCCGGTGTGGCCGTGATACAATTTGCCGTTGGTGAACATCGAGCCCAGGTAACCCTCACCAGGGTCATACAGGTAGGGGGCCTCTACCCCCATTCTGTCATCTCCTGGCAAGATAATTGCTTCTGGCAGGTAGGGTTCGCATTGGTACCCGGTACTATAAGGGAAGGGGTAGTGCTTATAGCGATTCAGGAGAAAGGAAGCTGAGACAAATTGCCCTCCAGATGAGCTTTGTTAGGAAAGCTAGGGCATCGTGGCTGTAGGCAGCCAGCCATGCTGGAGCCCTCTGGAGAGAATCAGACCCTTCAGTGCTGAAGAAGAGCTTCCTTAAGAGAGAGCCACCACAGATAGTGCGATGGGTCCTGAAGACGTGTCATGGGGTGGAGTTCTTGTCATTGGGGTTTTAGGGGGTGTGACCTAAACTACGTGCCAGAAGTCACAAAATAGGAAAACATAGATACCCAGTATGTCTTCAACTTCCCAACAGCTAAAGGTGCCTGTGAACCTCTGATCCTCCTGCCTCCATCTCCATCTGGATTACAGGCATATGCCACCATACCCAGTGTAATTCGGTACTGGAAATCGAACCCAGGGCCTCATGCCTGCTACAAGGACTTTACCAATTGAGCTACATCTCAGCCTCCTTTCCAGAATCTTAAATCACCTTCCAGCATGTACTTACTGACCACATCGCTGAGAGTCAGCCAGGCTTGTCCCTATCTAGGCACATCCCCTGAAAGACCAGAGGTGGGATCTTGCTCAAAGTCATAGGCCCTGCTTCCCTGAAACCTTTTAACCTAGCATGGTCTTTGTGGATGGAGACCATTGTCATTCAGTATTTCATAAGGGCTGAGAAAGCTTTCTGGAAAGTTCTGATTCTGAGAAGATGATGGTGTTTTTATTTAAAGTGTTATATGAGACTGTTGCTCACTTCCAATGTGAAATAATGTCAGCAGAATGGACTCTCAGGCCCTAGGCAAACCATGGAAATAGACCAGAATGTGTTCTTCCTCATAGTTTTAGTCCTTAGACCATGATTATGACCAGAGGCAATCAGGCAAATGTTGGTTTGTTTATTTGTTTCACTGCTGGTAATTGAACCCAGGGCCTCATGTCTACGAGGTGAGCACTCTACCACTGAGCTATATTCCCAGTCCAGTTTTGAAAATGATATTCTCTTCTGAGTAGCATCTTTCAGCTGGAGAATAAACTCAGCCACTGTAGACTGGGGATTGCACACCCAGGTCCAAACAGACCAATAAGCCCAAGACTTAAGCCCACAGCCCTCTTCAGCCTGGAGGGGCAACAGTCTTTGTGTGTTTGCCTTGGCTCAGAACTCTGCAAAATTAATATGCAAGCCATGGAGAGACTGGCTTCCCTGTGAAGTCAGACCCTGCTTCTCTCTCCTCCCCACAGCCTGGCAGCAGGGGTTCTAGCATCGTGATGAGCAGACAGAATGTTCCTTTCTCTCCTGGGATGGATAACGCTATTGCAAAGCCAGACAAGAGGCCTGTGGTCTGCTAAAGAGACTGCTTGGGTTTCAGGCCATTTAAATAAAAGTGCAAGTCTCAGACCCAACCAGTGATTTGTGGCTTTATTCCAGAAGCCTATCAGAGATTGGCTGACATCATCTCAGAGGAAATGCTTGACAAGCAGTGCTTGCACAGTAGCAGGTCTTGAATCATAGAGTTGGAGGGGAGAGAGAGCAGGGGAGTCTGGTAAGGGAGAGAGAATGGCAGCGGACGTAATAATGGAGCTCGCATGGGCAGCCCTCCCTCTCAGGTATTTCTCAGAGGACCTTTCTCCCTAGCCTGAGCAGATGCCCACGTCTCTGCAACTGGTTAGATAAAGCTGACACCGGCACCCACAGGGAAATGTAGAAATAAGCAAATCGTTGGATTTGAGGAGCAAAATCCCAAATTCAGTTAGGGAACTTGTGGGAGAAAGATGGTTTTTCCCTAGGATAGAAATAGCTATGTGGCCCTGGATGCAAATCCTTCATGAGCAGAAAGCCACAAGAATGGCTGGCTTCAGATGACCTCCACAGTCGTTCCCAGAGAATACTGGGGGGTGGTGTGGAAAGCCAGAAGCCCAGCTGTGCATTTGTGTGTGGCAAGTGACTTTCCCCAGTTCCCTGCCAGCTGATGTTCTCTCTTCTCTGAAACGGACTAACCTAACGATGCTGCCCACAGACGACCTTCTGGGCTTGGAGGGTTCGCTTTGGTTTTTCACTGTTTTTCAAATTTTTCAGTTGTGTGTGTATCTATATCAATGGGGTGTGTATATGTGTGTCTATGATGTGTGTGTGTTTGTCTATGGTGTTTATGTGTGTGCACATAATGTGTCTGACTATGGGGTGTCTGTGTCTATAGTGTGTGAGTGTGTGTGTGTGTGTGTGTGTGTGTGTGTGTTGGAATCTAGTTCTTTCTACGTCACCACTCAAGAGCTGTACTACTAAAGCTCTCCCCCCTTCACCCTTCTCCGCTGTTTTTTTGTTTTGTTTCATTTTGTTTTGTTTTGTGTTTCTTTTAAGTCTGCTTTTCTATCTTCCAGAACAAACTTGGTTGTTTTTATTTGCCTCAGTAACCAAAAGTTAAAAGTATACTCTGGGGAGCTCTTACTGACTTCCAGCTAACCAGCACATGCATAGAGTAGGAACTGAGGCAGGGATCTATGTTGGTGACTGTGTGTGTGTGTGTGTGTGTGTGTGTGTGTGTGTGTGTGTGTGCGTGTGTGTGTGTGTGCGTGTGTGTGCGCGCGAGCGTGTGCATGTGTACACGTGCATGCATGCACCCACATGTGCATGTGCGTGTGTGTGTGTGTGTGTGTGTGTGTGTGTTGTATGTGTAAGTGTTGTAGGTGCTAAAGCCCATAGACCCAATGAGGAGGCCAGAGGAGGCTATTGGGTGTCTACCTCTCCACCTCCCTTCCTTACTACCTTTACATGGGGACTCTTACCTTTAGGCTAGGCTGACTGGCCAGCAAGCCTCAGAAAGCTGTCTGCTCTCCAATGCTGGAGTTACAGGCACACACAGACACCCTGGATTTTGATGTGGGTGTTGGGGATTCAAACTCAGGTCCTTCTGTTTGCATGGCAAGTGCCCTTACCCACTAAGCCGTGTCCCCAGGCCCTTGGGTGACTATTTTTAAGATGCTGAATCCTAACTGCTCTTGTGGAAAGATGCCTCCAGGGTTGTCTCTGTCTGGCGTTCACAAGGTAGTAGTACTCTAGGAAAATGCTGTTCTGTGTGTGTTACCCACCATCTCTGTGGCTTTGCCGTACACTGCACTCTTACACCCTGGTAGAATAGTGCCATGGGGAAAGCTAGAAGCATTGCTCTCTATCACTCACTGTGTTGGCTGAGGGAAGCAAGCCTCTTTCCTCTTTATGTGGACAAGTAGCACATTCCACAAAGGCAGGGACAGGGTTTCTGCTCCTGCTGTGCCTTGGTTCAGCCTGGGAGCCTCACAGGACAATTGCTTCCTTTGGGCTTACTCCCAAATGTAACCTACTTACTGTTCTCCAAGTATGAAACTATAAGCCTTGGGCATGTCTCAACTATGGGCTGCAGAGTAAAGCATGGTCTTTTAGAAAAGGAAAAGAAAAAGGAATGAATATTATGGTATGGTTGGTTAGGAAGCAAATTATCTGCTGGGAAAACACATGAATAGACACCTCAAGTGAAAAAAAGACTCTGTCTGACTCTGCCCCCCACCATCTAGCAGCCCTGGCACCTGGCACTGTGTTCCCTGTACTGTAGGTGGCTTTAACCCTGAGAAAGAGGAGGTTGGCTGACTAAGAGAAAATGCAGCGTTTTATGCTCTAAAAAGAATGAATGGGAAGACAGGCAGTCTCTTCAACCCTAGTCAGAAAGCTGCCTTCCTCAGTGAACACAGCAAGCTGCTCTGAGCATGTCTGTGTCCTTGTTGTCTGCTCCTGTGCAGAGGACAACCATTATTCCCCCTTCTACTAGGCAATCTAAGTAGACACAAGCTAGCCTGCACGAACATGTGCATCCAGCCATCAGTTGGAGCTGGACATGAGCGAGGACTGGGGGCCCACCCCTCCAGATCAGCAGGAGCACCCATGTACAAAATAAAGGATCTGTGAGTTGACAGCAGGGTCCCTACTGGGAGAGCTCCTGTATGAGAGTGCCCCACTGAGTGCCTTTGACTTCTGTCCTGCAGTATCCCATTGGGAAAGCAGCCTGCCCACCTCTGTCCTATGCCTCTGGACATCAGCTTTTCTGGAGCACCCAGGATGTGCTCAGCGGTGCCTTCATAAAGTGTTCCATCTGTAAAGTGCTCTAGCCTGACGCTTCCTTCTGGCTGTGCTCTCAACGCTGAGCCCCACGTTATTAGGGCTGTCTGTCACTTCCCAGGTCCTCCTGAGGTGACTGCTTCCCTTGCTTCCTTGGCAGCTCCTTAATATTCACTGCTGTGTTCTTCTCCCAGTGTGAGCAGCTGCACATGTTCCTATGGAAGGCTATGATGCTGTGCTCACTGTGTGTGCCCTGGTGGCTTTTCTTTCATGCCTCTATTTCTCAGTTTGACTGCTGGGGAATGTGAGTCACTGGTGGCAGTGTTTTAATGGATTAACTGGATCCTAAAAATAGTCCAGGCTCTCAAGCAAGCAGCAAATAAGCCTGAATAGTCAGTCCCTTAACTACTCATCAGTTCAGTATGGTAGAGAAGAAAACCCAAATTCATCAAAGCATAGGTGCTCAGTGGCCTGAGTAAAGGCCATGTGCTGGGTTTATGGACCAGTTGTAGATAGGTAATTATCTCACTACCTCTCAGTTCTGATATCAAAAGGCTCCCTCTGGGAAACTGCATCAAACCACACTTGTTTGTATGTGTCTTTTGACCCATGTGGTGGCACAGGACCATAGTCCTAGTTACCTGGGCAGGAGGATTGCTTGAGCCTGGAAATTTGAGAGGAGCCTGGACATCACAGCAAGACCCATCTCAAAAACAAAACAGAAGAAATGTGTTGTTCTTCAACCTTTATGGGGTATAAGTGTCCTCTGCTAAATGGTCTTATTCTTGATGACAGGTTGCTTTGGACCATAGTTATTGTGGCTTGGCTTTATTTCATTTTGTCTTAAGGAGTCACCTAGACTGACCTTGAGCTCTTGACAGTTGCCCTGCCAGACTCCTGAGTGTCGAGACTTTATTGTTTAACATTTTCTATTTAGAGGCTGGGAGATAGCCTAGTTGAGCACACCTGAACTTGATCCCCAGAACCCACATAGAAAGTCAAGTGTGGTAAAATACCCTTGTGATCCCAGTGCTGGGGAGGCAGAGACAGGAAGATCCCTGAAGCTCACTGGCTAGCCAGCCTAACCTACTCTAGTTCAAGACCAGTAAGAGACCCTGTCTCAATAAATAGATAGATGATTGATTGATAGATGTTAGATGGATAGATAGATGATAGATGGATAGATAGATGATAGATGGATGGATAGATAGATGATAGATAGGTTGATAGATGGATGATAGATAGGTTGATAGATGATAGAGAGATAGATGATAGATTGATAGGTAGGTAAATAGATAGATAGAAAGATAGAAAGATAGAAAGATAGAAAGATAGAAAGATAGAAAGAAAGAAAGAAAGAAAGAAAGAAAGAAAGAAAGAAAGAAAGAAAGAAAGAAAGAAAGAAAGAAAGAAGAGCAGAAGAGCCTAAGGAATACCCAAGGTGGTTCTCTAGATTCTGTGTTTATTTAGAAGTTTTCTTTCTCTCTCATCTCATCTCTCTCTCTCTCTCTCTCTCTCTCTCTCACACACACACACACACACACACACACACACACACACACACACGTTTTCTTTATTGTTACAATCTTATACTGGGGACTGGTGAAGGCACTTGAAACACAGCCTGACAAGGTGAGTTCAGCCCCCAGAATTCACTGGGTAAAAGGAGAGAACCAACTCCCACAAGTTATCCTCTGACTTCTGCACACAAGCACCCCCCCCACACACACACACACATTAGATAGAAAGATAGACAGACAGGTAGATGTAAAAATAAATTTGACAAATATTTTTATTTATTTTTAAGTATGTGTATATCCCACGTGTGAGTTTGTACATGTCAGTGCAATGCACATAGAACCCAGAAGGAGCATTGAATGTCCCTGGAACTAGAATTATAACTGACATAGGTGAGTCACCTCTCATAGGTGCTGGAAATCGAACTCAGGCCCTCTGGAAGGACAGTACATGCTCTTGACCTTTGAGCTGTATCTCTAGCCCCCAATTGGAAAACACAAAACCACAAAAAAAAACCCTTGCACTGTGTATCAAATTTATTATAACTGAGCCAGTTATCAACAGGCTGTTATTGACTACAGCTACAGTTTGCATTAGAGTTTACTCTGCATTGTACCTTCTATGAGTTTTAGTCAATGCAGCAGGCCCCATAGCCAGCATTACAGTACCATCCAGAATAGTTTAACCACTCTAAGTATCCGTTATGCTTTACATGTTGGCCCATCTCCCAGTGTCACACCTCAGAGCACTAAGAACCACCAGTCTTTACTGTGACTAGTTTTGTCCCTATCCAGAATGGCCCATAGTTGGGATCATGTAGGATGCCACCTGTCAGACTGGCTTCTTTCACTTAGCAGCATGCATCTGAGGTTTTCCTCCATGCGTTGCTGAGGCTTTGATCACTCTTGTTTTTTGTTTCAATGCTAAATGTAATAAAGGTATTTTTATTGTTGTTTTGGGGCTTGTTTTGTGTTTTGAAGTATGGCATCACTGTGTAATCTAGGTTGTGAGCCTTCTGCTACAGCTTCACAATAGCTAGAATTGTGCACATGGGCTATCACAGCTAATTCTCTCTCTCTCTCTCTCTCTCTCTCTCTCTCTCTCTCTCTCTCTCTCTCTCTGTGTGTGTGTGTGTGTGTGTGTGTGTATGTATATACGTGTGTACGTGTGTATGTGTGTGTGCACACATGCAAGCATTTGTATGTTTGTGCATGTTCCTGTCTGTCTTTGCTAGGGATTGAATCTAGGGCCTGATGCATGCTCAGCAATCACTCTGTCACCAAGCTACCTCTCCAGTCCATAATGTTAAGGCACATGGATGGGATAGAAACTGTGTAAACATCAGCTGTCTGGTCACTTGTTGGACAGTGTCCATCTTGGCCAACCATGAGCCTCCTGATGGAGCCTTCCCATTGGAGAGTAGTGGGAGCCATTCCATGACCTGTGGTTTAGGGTTTGTGCAAGGATGTGGGTTTTCTGAGCAACCCCAAAATGCTTTCACCAAAGGCTGAGTCATGTGACTAGCCGCTTTAAATAGAATGTTCACAGATCCTTTCACACTTCACTGAAGAGCTTGATGGTTTTTATTAGTGATTTTTAAAAACTGAAATCAGCAGCTCCCTCTCTGCTCCTTCATCGGCACTGTGGAGTTCTCTGGCTTGCCTCACGTTGGGAACCTAGTCCTGCAAATCCTTCTCGGAGGAAAAGAGCAGGCAGAAACTACAGGTAAAAAAGAATCTATGATCTCCCATCACAGGCAATCAGGAGGTCCCAGCTCAGTATTCTGACCCAAAACAAGACTTACTTACTAAAAAGCAGTATCTGAGAAACTCGATGGCTTCTAGCTCCAGGCAGAAGTTGTATGCAGGAGACGGCGTTAACTTGGGGTGAGGGAGGAGCGCTTGGTAAACCAGATGCCCTTCACATTTGTGAAAGCGGGGAGTCTCGGGAAGGAAGGAGAGAGATGCTTAAACAACAGACGTTTTGTTTTCCTTCCGGCCTGCTTTTGGTGAGCTGTCCATATGTGTTTGTGTAGATGCAGCACTAATCTAAGATTGAAAATGCAGTCAAACAGCAGAAGTATATATGTGTGCATGGTGTTTAGATATAGTAGTTGACAACTAAGTTGTTGTGGGGATTTTATGTTTTTCACATAGAAGAGCTAAATGTAATGTTAAAAGCTAGTCCTTAGCTGCAATATGAATGTGGCCCATGATTATGAGCCCGGAAGCGAGGCCTCATTGCTTCCATGTCTGGCTTCCTCCATCCAGGAGGGAAGCTGGAGGAGATGGCTTCATTGGAGTCGGTTTAGGAGGGTGTAGGAAAGAAGAAGGTATGTTTGTTCTGAGTAGGGCAGTAGGACAGGGATAAGGGGAGAGGGTAGGAAGTGATCAGCCCCTAAAAATGAGAGGTATCCCTAACAAAGACTTGCTGTTTTTAGGGGCTTAATCAAGACCATCTGGAAAATGTTTGCGTCCCTGATAAAATGGAGAAAGAAAGGGGGAGAGGAATTAGAGCATGATCCCATGACGTCATGACCCCCTCAGCAGCTGGAAGGGGAACTTAGAGGGACAGCTGTGGCCCAGCCTAGAAAGTTGCCAATGGGGCAGACATAGGCCCTGAGGATGGACCGTTGTGATAGCTGTGATTTTAAATACAATCTTTTTAAAAAGTGAAGTTTATCCATTGTCTTAAGCAGTGTCTTCTGGTGGCCACCTCTACTCGTGTAGTGTTTTCCATTTAGAAGACAAGTATCTCTTAGAGAGCATCCTAGACTCCGGGAATAGCAGTGTGAGTGCAGGGGATTAAGTGACAGACGAGGAGTAACGTCCAAAAATAGTGCATCAAAGTGTAAGTGAGGAAGAGCCAGTGTCTGTAAGAAGGAGGCTAGGGATGGATGGCCACTGTGTGGAACAGGATGTCAGCGAGGCACTGTCTGAGGAAATGAGAAGGCAGCAAATCAAACAGAACCCCAAATGTAGGGAGTGCAGTGCACAGACTGGGTAGGATGTGTGTGTCTTAGAGTTAAAGACACACAAAAAAGCAATGTTGCTGTGTGTAGTGAGAAGTGTTGGCAGGAGAGTCCTGTGGGGCTTGTTCCACTGACATTTTTTTTTCAAGTGACATGCTGGGCTTGGCCAAAACTCAGGTGGTGAACATCATGAGAAATTGTCTAGACATCTGGGGAGAGGAACTGGTAGAATTGACCTGTGATTTGGATGTCGGTAGTATGAAAGAAAGAAGGGAAGGTATTGTGATTTCCAGGGATTTGCGCTGGAGAACTTGAAGAATAGGATTGGGAGGGGACAAGGGAGGCAGCATCGGGAAGTATGTTTCTCTCCTGTTGAGGTTGAATTGCTGGTGAGACATCCAAATGAGTCTGTATTCAGGTAACTGGGTAGCCGGTATCTAGCCTATAAGCTCCTGAGGAGATGTCTGTCTCCCAGAAGGCGAGGACCTTGCTTTACACAAGTCCTTTTTCACAATCTCTCGCATTTAGTACACGTTCACTGCACACGCACTTAGTTGAAACCGCTGTAACGGAAATGTTATTGCCTCTTTACCATATTGTAATGTCACTGTCCATGTAGGTAGAGAGCAGGAAGCATAGAAAAAAGGGGATGTTTGGCACAGGGAGGGGATCTAGTCTAAGACCTAGATTCAATCTTAATTCCATTGGCTAATAGCTATACTATTAGGAAAATGATTTTACTACTTATAGATTTAGAAAGCTGAAATGCTACTATTCATCTTGCTAGTATGTTATGAGCATTAAAAAAATACTTTTGTGAAGTCAGAACATTTGACATAGTAGGCACTTAGAAAAAGTTTAATAGAATACCTTTTATTTATTCTTGACAATTTCATACATGTAAACAATGCATGTTGATCACCTGCACCCCCAACATATCCCCCCTGCCTACTTTGTCTCCTCCTTTCAGTAACTCACAACGTCAAATTAGTTCTGCCTATTGGAATGTTGACTGACCTTATTGGCTGGATCCGGTGCAGGTGATCATAGCTGCGGTGAACCTGCAGGTGCAATGTCCTAGAGACAGCAATTGCACATCACTCCTCCCATACTCCAGCTCCTACAGTCTTTCCGCCCTCTTCCGAGATGTTCTGAGTCTTGGCAGGTGGTTAACACAGATGTCTTATTTAAGGCTGAGCACTCACTAGACACTTCTTAGCACATTAACTGGTTTCATGAGTCACTGCATTGACTGCTGACCACTACAGAGAGATCAGGAAAATTTCAGCAGCCTTAATATGATTAAAATAGCCCAGAGGAATGATATTTCCCTCCAAATAATATGCACTGTGATTTTTCTTTCTAAAAATACTTCCATGTTTTATGGATCCAATAAAGAAATGAAGCCCAGTAATTTGAGAAGTCCACATAGTGGGATTAACTCAGGGGTAGAGAGTGTGAGACCTTGGCATGCAAAACTGGGCTTCAGTTCAGTTCATTACTCGTTGGTCGAATGAACCCAGAGACTGAGTTAAGCCTCAGGCCTGACTTTGTGGCTGGACCATGCACTTGAATGTCCCCATAGTGTGCACTCTCAAAATCCCTCCAATATTGCCCATCCTTCAGGGTCCTGGGAAAGGCCTCCCTAGTTATCCCAGACCTTATTGTTGATGCGCCCTCAAATTCTTAGGACACTAAAAGTTCACTGGTTCAAAGCATTGTGCTCATCCTCGCCTTTCAAGGGCTAGGAATCCAGTGGCAAACAGATACACACCTTCTTCATGGAGTTTGTTAGCATCCTAGTCTGGCCAGAATTTAGCATGGCTGTAGCTGGGCTTCTGAGTCCCCTGCAGAGCCTCACAATTGAACTCAGGCATTTTGTCATGGCTGTAGGTCAGTGAATGGTTTTAACAGACCCTCTACAGAGCAGGTGTGTAGTAAAATATTTTAAATGATAAATGGACTTGACACTTGTCTCTTGAGCTTCTGCCAGGGTCTGAATATAATGAGTACAACTGCTTCTAATAGTTAGCACCCTTGTTTCACAGTATTGCTGCAGGGGTGAGAGGCTGGTAAACAAACTCTTATTTTTTGTTCTCATCCAGCCCTTGTGTGTCTATGTTAAATAAAACACTTACAGGGGCGGGGTGGGGGGGGAGGGGGGACCGGCTTGCTAGGGAGATGGCTCAGTGGGTAAAGTACTTTCTGCACAAGCATGAGGACTATGTGAAACAGCTGAGCATGGAGGCATGCACTTGTAAACCCAGCCCTGGGGAGGCAGAGACAGGTTCCTCAAGGCTCATTGGCCAACCAGCCCAACTTACTTGATGAGCTCTAGGCCATTGAGAGACCTCATTTCCGGGGGGTGGGTGGTGGGGGGAAGTGGATGGCTGCAATCACAATATCCTGGCTGGAAGCTAGCACTTCAGACCACGCCACCTAGCCTCTGTCTCCTACATTCTTTCCTCCTCCTCTTCCATGATGCGCCCTGATCCTTGGGGAGGGGGCTTGATATAGCTGTCCCGTTTAGAGCTGATCACTTGGTCCCTTGTTCTCAGCACTTTGACCTCTTTGCTGTTGACAGTGTGGTGGCGGATGGCTGCTGTGGTAGGAAGAATCATTAGAGGGTGCGGCCACTGGTGGGGTTCCCACGTCCCAGTGGCTGGCTCCGCACCTGTGCACATAAGGGAGTACTGCATGGTCTTACTGGGTTATATATTTTAAAAGACATGAAATTTGAAGGGAAGCATGTTGGGGAATGTGAGGGAAGTTAGAAGGGGGACATGGGGAGTAGATACGGTTTTTTATATCTGGAATTCCCCAATGTAATTTTTAAAAGAAAACTTAATGAAGACAAATTATCCAATGGGGATAAAAAAGTGGGACGTCTGAAGAACTCATACCTATGAGCCCTGGCCTATGTGCATACACACGCATTCACATGCACACACACACACACACACACACACACACACACGTACGTTTGGCGCATGCAAAAACCACATATGAACCATTTTCTAATATTTCCTTCCTTCTTTCTCCCTCTGCTTCTGTTTCCACAGGTCAGTGTTGAAGTTTTGGTAGAGTATCCTTTTTTTGTGTTTGGACAGGGCTGGTCTTCCTGCTGTCCCGAGCGAACCAGCCAGCTCTTTGATCTGCCGTGTTCCAAACTCTCCGTTGGGGACGTCTGCATCTCGCTCACCCTCAAGAACCTGAAGAATGGCTCTGTTAAAAAGGGCCAGCCCGTGGACCCTGCCAGTGTCCTGCTGAAACACACAAAGACCGACAGCCTAGTGGGCAGCAGACACAGATATGCTGAGCAAGAAAACGGAATCAACCAGGGAGGCACCCAGGTGCTCTCTGAGAATGGTGAACTGAAGTTTCCAGAAAAAATAGGATTGCCTGCAGCACCTTTCCTCACCAAAATAGAACCGAGCAAGCCCACAGCCCCAAGGAAGAGGAGGTGGTCGGCACCGGAGACCCGCAGACTGGAGAAGTCGGAGGACGAGCCACCTTTGACTCTTCCCAAGCCTTCGCTCATTCCTCAGGAGGTCAAAATCTGCATCGAAGGCCGATCTAACGTGGGCAAGTAGAGACCGTGCCGGCAGCGGAGGCCGGGGCCTCCTTTGCTGTCTGTATCCAGATTACTGTACTGTAGGCTAAATAACACAGTATTTACATGTTATCCTCTTACTTAAGGTTTGAGTTCTAACCTTGTCATTAGAGTCACACAGGTGTGTCGCAGGAGAATGGTGCATTTGCAATGTTTGCAAGTGTCTGTTGAGGAGCTGGCGGGTGAAGGGTGGTCAGCTCCATGGCTGTGGAGCTCCCGGGCATCCTAGGTGGCCCCGAATGTGGCTTTCTCAGCACCTGCCTTCTCCATCAGCACCGAGCCACGGGGCATCAGTTCTCACTGGTTTTCAAGAGCAAATTTAGTGGGAAGTGGCCTGCAAGGGTGTCTGGGTGTGTCCCTGTGAAGGGGTGCGTGGGTGCCATGGTGGTGAGTGACGGTCTCTTTTTCTCTGCCTCTCTCTCTCCCTGGCTTGCTCACTCTGGGCATGGGATTAGGGGACCTGGGTTTCCTACATGCAAAGTCATCCACAGGAACCCAGCTTCAGGGCATCATAGGGAGGTATCAGATGGCAGATGGGAAACTAGTTTCAAAGAATGTGGTTCTCTCCAACATATTTTTCAATAAAAAGCAACTTTTAATCATATATATATATTTCCCCCCATGGGGCCTGACTGCACTGAGATTTATTTTTTTTTTTAAGAGCAGCTGCCACACGTGGGATTTCATTTCTGCTTTACCAGTCCAATGACGTCACCAGGTGTCATGGTGGGCAGGGAAGTCCTTGCTCAGGTCACTCCTGGTCAGGCGGGTGGCAGTGGGGCTGGGGGACAGAAGGAGCGCCCACACTGGTCACGGCAGTGTTATGAAAACCAATCAGGTTATTTGCATTGACTTTTGCTCCCAGGAAGAAAATACAGGCTCCCCTCCTGAGAGAGCCAGGCAGCTCTCAGAGCTGAGCCCACAGCTTCTTTTCCGTCTTTTAGATCTAGTACTGTTTCTAGTTCATGACTATTGACAACTCCGGTGCCGCTTTTTGCTTTCTTTTTTTTCTTTTTTTTCCCTCAATCCCAGCGTGACGTGAAGAATTAGATCTGGAAGACGCACACCTGTTACTATCTCTTAAGCAGTTAAAAATGCTGCACAGACTTGTTAACCAAACATCTTGGTATGTCATTCAACGAGTACTGTATCTAACTTTAAACTCTTTGGCAAGAAAAGACAAACCTAAGTTGCTTCTGATTTTTTTTTTTTCAACACTGTAACTACATTTCGGCTCTGCAGGATTGCTCACGTCATGCGCAGCAATCAAAAGCTCCAGTCTGTCTGGTTTAAAGGGATGAATGTGAATTATGAACTAGTACGTGACAATAGATGACCACCACGCGGGCACTTGTCACTTTGACGTTGGAGAAAGTTAAAGGAATATGCAGAGTTGGCAGAGAGACTGAGAAAACACAGGGAGAAAAGACACTCATTTTTGCCTGGTGTTTTTAGGGTAAACTCCTAAAGAACTTTGCGATTTGCACATCTTGAGTTTATAATTTGTGTGATATTCCTGCAGTTTTTATCCAATAACATTGTGGGAAAGGTTTGGGGGCGGGGGTTGATCGAGCATAAATAAATGTAGCAAAATTCCTTTCTAACCTGCCTAGACCCTAGGCCACTCTTAGAAGGTTCTGTTCCTTTCTGCTTCCTTTTGTCACCTGCCACATCTGTCACGAGAAGCCAGATCTGAGAGTTTCTTCAGATTCTCTGAGAGTTTTCCATACAGACATTTTATATATGTGAGCAAGTGTTTTTTTTGTTTCTGGGGGAAAAAAAGTGTTAATTTTTTTTCAGAATGACTTTTTTTTCTATTTGAAATCAAACCAAGATTTAATATTTGGTACAAAACCCAGAAAGGGTATTCCATAAAGTCACAAGTTTTCATTCCCAGAGATTAAAATATCATGTGTGGGGTCTGAGTGTGTCTTAAAGTACTTTAAACCAAGTTTTATAAATAAGAGAGACATTTTTAAATATTCTTACTTGGTTGCAACTAACCCAAATAAGTACTTATTTGACTTTCCTTTTAACTATTAAAAAAACAGAAAGGACTTTTTCCATTTCTCAAATTAGAAAAAAGAGACCTCTCCTCCCTCATACAACCCAGATGTTGGCTATACAGTCTCCATTCACAGTGGCTCTCATTGTGACTAACAATTTTGCTCTGGGATGTACCAAAACCTTTTGAGTAGGTTCAGAATAGCTGGCTCTCCCTAAAATCCATTACCCTCTCGGCATGCTAACAGAGCTGGGTGGGCCCAGTCTCGCAGTCACATTGCTTATTTAGTGCTGTGGTTTTTTTATTTTCTTTAATGTTTCTGTTCAGAGACCTTGCTTAATCTTCCATATATTCTGCTCAGGGCACTTGCACTTAGTAGGTTTTTGTTTTTGTTTTTGTTAACCTTTGATGGTCAGAGGAATAGGAGGCTGCCACAGAGGTGCTGTGTGGCACTATTTACACCAGCTCCTGGGAGCTCAGAAAACACAGACACCACTTTCTGGCTTACTTCAAGGACTGAACTGACTGTATCCACTAAACCAACACTAAACTAGGTAAACACACAGTTCAGAGCAATAGGAATATCATAACTTTTGTGGTTCTATTTCAGGTATAGGAATTATAAAAGTCATTGGTTCTTCTAAAGCATTTGTCCCATTTCACTCCCTCACTCTTAGCATGTGCAATACTTTGTGTGCCAATAATGCCCTATCTAGTTAAAATTCATCCCCATTTGGCTTCTTCCTTGTTCTGTGAGTCGACCTTCCTTCCCCTTGCTGGCCAGAGAAAGGCTGGAGGGACGGAGCAAGGAGAGGCAAGCCGCCTTGCTTTCCCCTAATGTGGATGCAGAGTACTGGAGTAGGGAGCCTGTGTGTCTGTCACCAGGACACAGAGCCAGCCATCTGAGGAGCCTGGAGGGAAGCGCCACGAAGGTCCATCACTCTGCACTCTGGGAAGGCCCTCCGCTCTGTAGTGAACCTGGAATGCGGTAAGGAGGTTCCTAGGACATGCTCTGGAGCCATGTGGGCTGCAGTCAACCCATTTTTTCAGTCTCTTCAGTGTCCTTGAGACTTCGATCTCTGCCTTTGAGCACAAACGACTTATTGCATATGTGCGTGTGTTCTGAGCATGCCCACCAGTGGCTTTGGAGGGGACCACCTGGCAACCACAGTCACCATTCCCTGTGACAGCATTCTCTTCAAATAGGAAGAGCACACGGAGGCAGGAGCCACCTCTGGTTTGCAGACATTGGTGGGGCCTGAGAGGCTCCTGGAGCAACTGTGGTCACCCTTCTGTAGGGAGCACAGTGATGGCTGTGCCATCATCGTACAAGGATGGGGAACGCGCCTCTATACCTGTCCTCTTTGCAATATTTACCAACAGCCGTCTTTCCTTCTCCTTTTTCCTGCTTTCCATTTTTAAATAACAGCAGGCCTTTTGCGTTTACAATGGAACACAATCACCAAGAAATTAGTCAGGGCGAAAAGAAAACATAGTAATATTACTAATAAGAAACCAACAAACAAGAACCTCTCTTTCTAGGGATTTCTAAATATATAAAATGACTGTTCCTTAGAATGTTTAACTTTAGAGTTATTTCAGTTTGTCTGGGCCACCTTGGGGTCAGCAGGGGTGGGGTAGGGATTGGGGAGAGAAGGCCATGGATGCCACTTACCTCAAATCTTCTTAAAAGTGGAAATCCAAATTGCAATTTCTTTTGTTTTGTTTTGGACTTGCAGGATAATCGTCTACGTTGGTCACATTTTGCTTTTCTCAATTCTTCCAGCTCAGTTTGAGATGGCCTGATTTTTGTGGTGGTGGTGATGGTGGTAACAGAACGTCCTTAACTCTGAATCCTGACCTTGTATGTTTTCTGTTAGGTGAGCTTGTTGGGTTCCTCCCCTCCCCTTCCCCCCACCAGGAAGTGGCAGCATCCTTCCTTCTCCCCTGCAAGGAACTCGGTGGAACCTTTCACACCTCTTACTCAGGGATGGGGCTGGTGTGTGTGTGGAACACAGATGTGTTCAGCAACAGCACTTTGGACTGCTCTGGAGTAGGGTTGTACAATTTCAAGGAATGTTTGGATTTCCCCGCATCGTGTGGATTGCTCCTTAGCTACTGCACAGATTGCAATATAATGCTGCACGTTCAAGATGAACAGTAGCTCCTAGTGATCAGAAAATCCACTCTTTGCACATAGTTTGATCTTTACTGAAATATGTTGCCAAAATCTGTTTTTGTCGTAGCTTTGGATTTTCCTTCCTTCTTTATTTTTTTAAGGAAACAATTGACAATACCCTTTAACATCTGTGACTACTAAGGAAACCTATTTTGTAGATGCTTTTGAAGACACTACCACCTATTTCAGACATGGGTGAGGAGGCAGAGCTCTTGGGATAGAAAGCCAGACTTTTTGAGCTGAGGTGGTTGGCATGGCAACTGTTTCCTGAGCCACAAGCAGCTCAACAAACTGGTCAGTTCTCTCCTGGAAACACTCTGCACTTCCAATTTCCTAGTTGGCCCCTCTTTGACTCCAGGGGAATACAGGGCCTCAGTCTCCAGGGCCCAATCCAGTTTCTTTGGCGGTTGAGATGAAAGGCAAGAGAATTATACTTTGTTATTTTTTAAAAGTAGAGCAAAGGCCTTTGCTTCTACGGTTGTGTTTTGAACCCAGAATTTCTGACATAGAGAATTTAAAGAAAAATGGAGTCATAACTATAGAGAATCTACTTTTTTATAAAGCACATACGTATGACCTATTGTGTTGGGTTGGTTCCCTCCCTTTTCCATGGACAGTGCTGTATTTCTGTTCCTATGGCAACTCCAAACAGTTTGCACATCTCTACTCTGGAGCTGAGATTCCTTTCACATAGATGACCTCGCTTCAAATGTTACCTTACTGGTAGGCTTTTTTCTTGTAGCACTATACCTTGTGGGAAGTTTTTTTGTTTTGTTTTATTTTCTTTAAAGTACACCTAATTTGAGCAGCCAAAGGGGGGAAAATTTTTTTTTTGAGGCACTCACTTTGGGGAGTACAGATAATTTTTTTTAAAAAATTGCACAAAAGAAAAATGAATGTTGAAATGATTTAGTGTTTGAAAGAGACAGATCTGTTGAAACCCTGAGTTTCATATTTTGTGTGTAAAAAATACAAAACAGAGGAGGGTTGACAGTTACATGTTCTGGGGTTTTATTTTTCTTGTATATAGAAATTTGTTGTCTTGATGATCAAATTTGTATGGTTATGGCCTGGAAGAATTACGACGTCAGAGGCTCTTCAACTATACTACACCTATGCTTACTGTTCTGTTTTGTTACATGCGGCTCTTGTGTGAAGGATGGGAAACTGTATTCCACTATTTGAGGATACTGTCCATTCCTAGGCCGGAAGTACTTCTCTAAGTTCCCTTCTCAAGCCATTGCAACTTCTTTTCTTTGGATGATGTCTGACATTTCAGCACTTCCTGTTCCTATAAACCCAAAGAATATAATCCTGAACATGAAGTGTTTCTATAAGGGATCCTCTTCCCAGTAAGACGGGACTCACGTGGGGACAAGAAAAAAAAAAAGTTGAGCTTTCCTTCTGCCTCCCACCCCACACCTCAATTACACGGGGGTAAAAACATCACTTTCAATTTGAATGACTGGCTTCATTTTGATGTTTCCCAAGTAGAGGCCAGAAGAAGGCAGAGCAGTTGCTCAGAGTTGGATTCCTGTTCAACAGTTGAGCTGGGTGGTTCAAATTGGACAGTTTAGGGGCAGTAATGGACCCTGGCTTTGAGTCTTAAATTTGGGTTTGCGTCCCCTCCCTTACTGTGCAAGTTCTGGTAGCTGACATTCACCTTGACAGAGGCAGAAGGGGGACAGTGGCTTCAGCATTTCACCTCCTGACACCTGCCTACAGGAGCTTCACCTGTACTCACAGGAAGTGTGTTTGGCCAATAGGTAGCATCTACACAAACCAGTCTACAAGAACATCCCCAACACTTTTTATCTGAAAGAACTCAAGTCTTCCACTACAGATCACTTGGAGACTCCATCCACTCATGTTTTCTTGTCCCTTTGCTGTCTGGATGGCCAATCTGAAGGCCTGTGTGGGAAGCACTGTTTACAGTAACCATTACTGAGATAACACACTGTCCCCTAGACTACCCAGCTGAAGTGACACTGGTTTAGAACTGTTGTCTTGAGAGATCAGTTACCAAGAACGATGGTGCATAGGTTTCTCTTGGTTCTTACACGAGCCACCTACTCTGAAGTTATTCTCTAGACCAAGAGTGGGATGAACTGTTGAGTCAGTGAGGCGTAACCCTGACAACCCACCATGGTACTGGTCCTACTCTGTGACTACTGCCCCCTCCCCCACCCACACTGCTCAAGTGTAATCCCAGGTGGTGTCAGCTGAAAGGGGGTTGCAGTGGAGTCCTGTCAGTATTTGTGGTGGCCTTTCAATAAGACAGTCTTCATCTCTAACCAGTAGAGTCTTGGCCCTAAAGAACCTGAGATCTGAACCAGTGAAGGTTTTCACATCAGGTTCCCAAACCCTCCAATTTCCATTTGTATGCCTCCCACAGGCCAAGGGGAAGCAGACACCAAAACTTGGGCTGAGGGTACTACCATGTGGAAAACTAGGGGGAAAAAAGTTTTTTGCACCTTATTGAAAAGAAACTTTTAAGTGCATACATAGTTAAGAGCTTTTATTGTGACAGGAGACCTTTTCCATATGCGTGCATACTCTGTAATTCCAGTGTAAAATGTTGTACTTGCACTAGCTTTTTTAAAACAAATATTAAAAAAAAATGGAAGAATTCATATTCTATTTTCTAATCGTGGTGTGTCTATTTGTAGGATACACTCGAGTCTGTTTATTGAATTTTATGGTCCCTTTCTTTGATGGTGCTTGCAGGTTTTCTAGGTAGAAATTATTTCATTATTATAATAAAACAATGTTTGATTCAAAATTTGAACAAAATTGTTTTAAATAAATCGTCTGTATACCAGTACAAGTTTATTGTATAATACTCGTACTAATAATAAAATAACAGTGCCAATTGCAAACTTGTGTCTCTGTCTTCTGTCAGGTCCCTAGAGAAAGCTGTGGCTGAGAAAACAGTGTGAGTTCCTCTTCACTACCTCTACCATGTCACCTCACTCTGGGGAGAATGGTGGTGGGGAGTCACATGAGGCATGGATGTCCCTAATCCGCGTCTCCTATCTGCTCAACATTCTAGGTCGTTCTTCTCAAATGATTGGCAGCTTTGTACCTTAGGTGGCATTATCAATGCGGTTTCTTCAGTTTGGCTCCAACTGGTAAGTGATCTGGAATTGATGAGTGTGTTTCCCACCCACCCAGTGTGTGCTTCTTAAAAACCTGTGGAGCAGAAGTCTCTGGCACAAGAAGCTACCTCCATGTTTGTCTCGCGAGTATTGTGCACAGGTTGGTGTTGGGCTCAGCTTTGGAGAGATGTAGCTTAGTGGTTGCCTAGGAAACTCATGCCTCCCAGATGCAGCAGCCCCCAGGTGTGCTGTGCTTCCGTCCACATGTGCCTTGGGAGCTCTTCTAATTGAAAGTTGAAGCCGGGCAGTGGTGGCACACAACCTTAATCCCAGCACTCAGGAGGCAGAGGCAGGTGGATCTCTGTGAGTTCAAGGCCAGCCTGGTCTACAGAGGGAGTTCCAGGACAGCCAAGGCTGGTACACAAAGAAACCCTGTCTCAAAACAAAAACAAAGAAAGCTGAGCTCACACCAGGCAGGGAGGGAGAGAATGCTGGAAATAGTTGAGTTCTCACCTAGCCAGGGAAGAATGGGAACTCTTTGCTCCCATCTCCTTCTTGGTTATATTTTTGATTTATGCAATGAGGACTCATCTCAGCAAATCAGGCAGCACAGGCTCCTGAAACAAGGATTTGGGGTTCTATATACTGTATTTTAATGTGGGGGATGGGGGGCAGAATGAGTATCATGCTAGGAGACCTCAGTGGACCAGACTAGAAGGTCTGTTCCTGGTGTGCAGTGGGGCAAGCCCTCTGCCTGCTTACTTGACAATGACAGACTCCTTGTGGCTAGGAGAACTCAAAAAGCTGAATAGGAAAAATACACCGCTTGGTGTGCTGTTCTGAGGCATGCCTTGAAACTGGAGAAGCATTGCACCAGTCTGAGACCAAAGGTACCAAGTTCCTGCTCCTCCACTCCACGTTTGTGCTTGCCTTTCCAAGAAGATGCTCTCTGACAGGTGAATGGCAACATTTCTCTCTCTGCTTCCCTGTCTATAGGGATGTGAGCAGGCAGCCTCGTGCTCTCAGAACCACTTCTGCCACCATACCTCACACTCCATCACAGAAAGTCCCATGCGTGGACAACAGGACCTGTCTGTCCATGTTGTATTTGCTGCCTGGACTGAACGATGCTCTCCAGTGGGTCCTCTAGGCCCATTCCCATCACGGACTTGCTACAGCAAAGGGAATGTGTTTTCTTTTTCTGAAGCCTCTACCTCAAGATGATCCTGGTGTCTGGGGCTTTGCAAGAGCTTGGCCATCATCTGCCTGGAACTAGATGGCAAGGGGCCTGCCTTTGGATACACAAAACCACAAGTCTGCAACGAGGCTTACAGAGAACAGTGCTGAGCAGCATGTGCACCTGGGGGAAAAGAAAAGCCCAGGGCAGGACCATTCTGGAGCAGCCCCCATGCTGGACACATGATATGACACACTCAGGCAATGTCCCCCACAGGGGCACATGCTGCAATGTTAACACAGGGGCCAGGCCTAAGGAAGACACGGGATAGCTAGCTCATCACAACACCAGAAGTCTGGGGAAAGGCACAGGTCTGAACAGTCCTTCCTTATAGCTACGGGGCCACTTCAATGGACTTATGCTTTCCTTTTCTTCCCACTTAGTCTAGGCTCATTAAACAGACTTCAGGGCTTAAATATGAAACACATGCTCCAAAGAGGCTGACACTTGGCACAGATGGGACAGAGAGGAAGTGGGGTCCTCCAGACAAGCACCACATCTTGTTTGCATTGAATGTGCTCTTGTGCAGTGACTTTTGTGATGATTGATTTTATCAACCTATGTTTAGATCACCAAGGGGAAACATATCTGTGAGGGTGTTTCTGAAGAGGCTTCACTGAGAAGGGAAGACCCAACCTGAAAGTGGGGGGCACCATCCCATGGGCTGGGGACCTGGACTGGATAAAGGGGGTAGGGGGAAACCAGATGGAGCATGAGTAGTCATGCTCTCTGAGTTCCTGCTTTGCAAAGGTGTAAGCACATAGCCTGTGTGGCCACAGCTGCCGGCCACTCCCATCCTTGCCTGCCATGATGGACAGTATCACTTCAACTTTGAGCTAGAAAACATCCTTCTTCCCTTACGCTGCCTCTTTCAGGTACTTGGTCATTGCGGTGAGGAAAGTAGTGAACACATCCATCATACAGTCCTCCCAAGTGCAGCCATTCACATTTCCACAGGTCTAAGAGCTACTCTTCTGGCCTTGGGAGGGGGGTTGGAGAAAGGTTCAGAATGCAAACTTCCCAGACTTTAAATACAGCCTTAAAATACCAGACTAGAAGTGGGCTGGCAATCTCCCATGTACTGGTGTGGCTGGATCTTTCTCACAGCAGCAGGTACTGTAGACACCCGGCAACTAACTAATCCTCACTCAGCAATGCCAATCCTTACCCACTCATGTCACACTTGCCTTTTCAAAGAAAACATACTCCTGTACCTGCTGATGGACCTTGTTAGAAAAACAACCTGACGCTCATGGACGTCGGTGCCTCGACCCACTGCAGGACAGCTCTCGGGGCTAACTGGGGCCTTTTTCCAAGACAGAGTCCCTCTTACCAACCAATGATGGCCTCCCGACTGCAGAGCTACATGGCTCTCCTTGGAAGTATTAATATAAGGGGCTTCCTCTAATTCCCATTTTAAGCCCCTTTAGGCTGCAAACACTTGGTTTTCAGCAAGATTTCTTCATAGCCTTTTCATAAAACATCTGTGGGACTTCAAGATGGTTTGTAACCTCTTGGAGAGGGGCCAGCCTAGCTGGGCTGAAGCAGGGGGATTGCAAGTTTGAGGTCAAGCTGGGCTAGATCCTGTCTTTAAAAAGAGCGAGGGGCTAGCCTTCAAGTTGGGACTGAGAAGGGAAAGGAAAGAGTTTGATGGGGTCTGTGTGTGTGATAAAACTACACGAGAATCTAAGACAGGACTGGCTTGCCAGCTACAAGCAGCTCAAACAGGTAGGGCGACAAGACCTGTTCCCAGAAAGGGCTTCAGGGAGAACACAGGGGCAGGATTCTTCATGTCCATTGACCCTGCCCAGCAGCAAAAGGAGGAGGTGGGAGTTACTTAGGCTCACACCACACCTCTTCCCCAGCCAGAGGCCTTGTGAGTTAACAGTTGAGGGTCACTTACCTGGCTGGGAAGACTTTCCCGACTCATAGTGTGACTCTACACAACTATGCTCCTGACCATGCAAACTCCAGCACTCAATCAAGATCACAGCATTCTATTAAAAGTGAAACCATCGTCCTTTAGAAGAAGGCAAGGGTGCAAGGCGTGGATGAAACAAGGAGACAATGAGTTCTAGGTGCTGACCCAGGGGCCCACGAGCACCCTGCTTCTGGGCTCCACACGGGCACCAGGGCAAGCCCCAAGGCCTCTGGATGCAAGATCAGGACAAGGACTCAATGTCAGCGTCAGTGGTGGCAGGTGTCCCACCATGCAGAGCAGCCAGCCTGCTAGGACAGACAAGAAAGGGATGGGAGAAGCATGGTGAGAGGTGGTCTCCACTCAGCTCAACACCTCTGCAGCTCCACAGTTAGCCAAACACTGTGTTGTGCTGTTGGGTCACCCGGATGAATGTTGCCCTCCTGCTGAGCTCCTTGAGCTTGGCAGCCCCTACATAGGTACAGGTAGACCTCAGTCCTCCAAGGATGTCCCGAATTGTGTTCTCTACATCCCCTTTGTAAGGCACTTCCACAGTCTTGCCCTCAGAGGCCCTGGGGGGAAAGAAGAGAGGAGGAGGGTTAATCCAGTTTGTTTTCTCTTATCACCCAGGTAGAATTATCCCTGCTATAGCCTTTATTCCTTTGACAGTTTCATACATGTAGATGATGTATTTTGGGCATTTTCGCTCTCCATTACCTTCTCTCATCCTCCTGCTCCAACCAAAGCCCTTCTCTTTCCTCATAAGGGTCACCTGTTCTCATGTCTTTTTGTTTTATTGGTTTTCTTGTAACCCACTGAATTTAGTTCCTTCATGACATAGGTGGAGGTTATTTCCTAGAGCATGGGTTCCTTGCCAGTGGTCACACCACTGAAGAAAATGACTGCCCCTCCCCCAGCTTGGCTATAGCTCCTTAGTGAGGGGTGGGGTGTCATAAGGCCCTCCCCCCATCCAGTGCATGTAACAGCAGCTTCAGTGAGTTCATGAGGACAACGGCAATGTTATATCCACGGAGGTGTTTTACCCCACTCTGCCATCCCTACCAAGGCCCTAGCAGATGGAGTATTCCTCTAACCTGATACGAACTTCCCTGCTCACCAAGAAAAGAGAAGTCTTGGTCAGCAATATGATGCAGAGATGGAGACACCTGCCCCCACAGTCCCCAGGAGTGACATTCTCCTTAGCAATGTACCTCTACTCCTATGGTTCCTACTGGGACCAACCACCAAATGGCCAATGTCCTAATTCCTTCCTGGGGAAAACAGACCTGCTAGGTTGCCTTCTGCTACCAACTCCTACCACAGCACCTCCGTCCATCCTCCTTCACTGACAGAAAAAACACAGAGGGTTGCTTCCCTAAGCACCAGCTCTGTGGGTGCTAAATGTCCTCACCATGGACAAGACAGGTCTGCCTAGGACATATGAAAAGCCCTGCCTTGGAGATGCAGCACCGCACCCCCTCCAGCCTGCCTGTCCGTTGCCAGGTTCTACCCTCCCATCAGCTCCATTTGCTCCCATGTATCACCAAACCCGTTGCTCAGAGCAAGGGTTAAAGCTTTGAGTGGAGAACCCTCAGAACCTTGGGTGGCAACTCCACATTTTCAGAGCAGTGCTTAGAAATTCAGACTGGGCCTAATACATGAACACCAAGCAACATCTAGCTGTCCTCTTGTCCCCCTTATCCCAAGGCCACCAGGAAACAGCCTGTATCACAAGGCAGGCCTTGATCCTGCAGAATGGAGATGCAGTCTGCGCATGCTTTTGCAGCAGCATCACGAAAGTCGAGGACCAGGCAAATCCTAACAAGTACCCAAATTCTAGAACTTTCCGTGCCTAGTCATCAACTAGAAAAGTTGAAACTCATTCTCTAGAATTCAAAAAGGATGCAAACTTGTCTCCTGTTAACATCTGTGCTCCCTTTCATGAATTCTAGCACCTTAAGCCACTGACTGGACGATCGGCTGCTTGGTGGCTGGTACAGCACACAAAGCTCAAGAAACCAGGGTCACTCCCACATCCAGAACTCTGTGACCTGAGACTAGCACATGCCCGTGTGTGCCCACAAGAGCTGCCATCACATTCTTTTCAGACGGTTCATGACCTTCCTGAATTCTTTCCCCTTTGCTAAGGTGGCATCCTCTTTTGTGAGTCACTGTTGGACCCCCAAATCTGCTCATCTGTAACATGCAAGTAAGTGCTAATGATAGACAGGCAGCTAGTTCAGCACTAATAACCTGGCAACAGTTAAACGTGAGGTCAGAGCAGTGAGTCGTCCTCAGGTGACGGTCACGGTGGGGAGGCTGCAAGTGCCAGAGACAGAGCAGGGTAGGCTCGTGATGCTCAGGCTAACTGGATGGCGGTCCTGCCTCCTTCAACATTCTAAACGAAGCACTCTAAGATCGGAACTCGTTTCCAGAACTGAGGCTCGGTGTTTCTATGGCACCTCCACCCTGCTGAACTTCCTGAACACCCTGCCACCCAGATGGCTTCTCCCTCTGCTCCTGGCATCTGTATTGTTGCAGCCTGCCCCACTTTTCCCTATCTGCTCTTTTGAGGACACTCTGCGACAGCCGGGGGGTGGGGGTGGGGGGAGAATTGTACTTCAAATGGAGCACAGAGTGGCCACTCAGCCATGTGGCTCAGTTTCATCTTGATCCCGCACAGACTCCCCGTGGCCCTCAGAAGGTAACTGGCTGCTGCTTGAACAGTGGGCTTCTTGGTCCATCATCCAGATACCGTGGCAGGGAGGGGCTCTGACGTGACAATAAGGAGTGTGCTCCACTTCTCACTGAGGCTGACCCCACACCTCTGCCCACCCAGCTCCCCGCTACTGGAACACTATGTTTATCAAGGTTCCCACTTGAAGAGAAATGACTAGGGATAATGGCAACTGTAGTTAGCTTGCCGTATCCGAGAACATCCCACTCTACCGCTGCTGCCTCTCAGTGGAGTCACGTGATTTCCCCTTACACATTATGTCAGAATTCCACACCCTGCAACAACAACAACAAATCTTCTGACTGTGGGGCTAGTGTCTGGACACAGCGGGAATGAGCCAGAGGGTAGGCTTCCCATCCTCATGTGAGTCCAGAGATGTTTAAGTATGTGAGACCTTCTGTCCTGTGTCCTTCATATAGCCTGTCCTCAGAGATGGCTGCGATGAGCTGCAGGGGCAGGCTCTTTGGAGCTGGGTGGTAATTCTGGGTCTGCTCTGTCATGGGCTTCTTACATGAGGCTACTCTGGAGGAGAATGGGAAGGACCAGGTGACCTTGGAGAGACTGTGGGTTTTAAAACCGTGCATCGGCCTAGAGTCTGATTCTGCAGTCAGGTGATACAGGTAACCAGCTGGAAACACTGTCAGGGCCTGGGGGCAGGTGACCGGCCTAAATGAAGTACCATGGGCAACAGTGTCCTCTATGAAAGACCCCACCTGTTTGCTATACCGTGAGAGACTATTCTTCATCCTGAAGCTCGCAGAATAGATTATCTTAGGCTAGAGGTGAGAAGTGACAGGGGTTGTTCAGTGAGGGCTCTTTCAGTCCGAGGCAATACTCCCATTCAGCCATGTGCCCCTCCCAGGCTGACACCTATAATCACACCCCCAACTTTTCCACACTTGCTTTCACAAATGCTAACCGGATGAAAGTTGGTGTTCCATACAAAGATGCTGGGTATGTTTTCTAGCCCCTCCCTATAAGGGGACCAGAATACAGAGTAGCTAGCCAGGCTGGTGGACACAGCCTAAGGCACGTGGCAGCCATACCTGTACTCAGCGACTCCTCCCGCGTGCTTCTTCATGGCTGTGTCCGAGCTCATGCCGTAGAAGAGTTTCAGCTTCTGCCCGTTCCTCTCGATCACCTCTCCTGCACACTCGGTGTGGCCTGAAAACATGCCTCCCAGCATGACAAAGTCTGCACCGGCTCCTACATGCCAAGGGATGGACAAAGGGGCAAGGCAGAGATGGGCTCAGAGAATAGAGTCTGGAAAGAGTCCTGCCTGCTGTGCCTCCCTGACTCTGATCACAAAATGGCTAAGACAGAAGACTGCAGGAGTCAGGGGCAGTGGGGGTTGGAGGTGGGGGCAGGGAAGGGACAGCCAGCACTGCCTTGAAGGTATCAGTGATGGGCTACGACACCTTCCAAACAGGTCTTGCTCCTTTAGATCCACAAAAGCATGAAACATTGCATGCGTCTCAGGAAGCACGTCTCGTCTGACTTGAATTCAGTAGGATGACTGCAGGCTGGGGATGCAGCTCAGGTAGGAGTGTGCTTGCCTGTCATTCAGGAGGCCCTGGGCTTGATCCAAGCATGGTGTAAACCAAGCATGGTAGCATGTGCTTGTAATCTTAGCACTTGGGAGGTGGAAGCAAGAGGGGGAGAAGTTGTTCAAGGCCAGCCTTGGCTACATAGCTAGCCTGAGCTAGGTGAGACTCCATCTCAAAACCAGAAACAATTCGACAACATTTTAAGTGATCTTTATCCGCTGTTCTTGGGTAACTGAACATCAAATATGATGTGCTATAGTTGAGTCCATGTGTTGCAAACTAATCCCCCACCCCCAGTTTCCTAAGGGGATGGATTCTAAAGGTGAGGTCCCTGGGAAGTCATGCAGGTTACACATAGTCATAAAGATCTCAGTAGCTCGGTAAAACACACTTGCTCTTTCCCCATGTGATAGATACCCTCTGTCCCGCTGTGGGACAGCAAGATGGTCCTCTCTAGGGATCAGGCAAGCACCAACGCTGTGCTCTTGGGCAGCCCAACCTCCTCAGCCATGAACCAAAATAGCTTCTATCATCAGAAAAGAGGACTCAGAAAGGAAACACTAGCAAGGATGTCTCTCCTGAGTCACTGAGGGATTTAGAACTACAGTGACTTCTAACAGGGTGCTGAGTAACCAGGGGGGAGGGGCAGATCAACAGCAGCCTGAAAGCAGCCATGATGTCACTTCTAAGGAACTCCCCCACCCCCGGGGTATGCACGGATTCAATCCCACTCTGCTCCGTTTGTTAGAAAAGGATGCTGAGTGAGGCTGGCCCCTGGTAAGTAAGGCACAGCATGAACTCCACAGAGTGCTGTCAGCAGCTCCCAGACACCAGCTGTGATCTTCAGGGGGGCAGTGGGATAACTGGTCTGGCCAGACCTCCGGATGAAGGAAGTCAACCTGAGCACAGATCTGTTAAATGTAACTGTTTAATGGTTCCCGATGATTTGTAGTTCTCAACACTCAGCTGGTTTCCCAATTGGCTTTTCCTAGGTGAGGCCCCTCTCTCACTTCTCCATGCATGCAAGACTGCACTTTAACAGAGCAGGGAGAATGTCAGGGGAGAATGGAGGAGCCAAGGGCCAGTCCCGAGCTCAGGAACAAGGTACTTTCAGAAGGACAGGGCTTTTTAAATGTGTTCAGCTCCTGCTTTGTGCTGTGGTTCATGGGGAGTACCAGAAGGAAGTCACACACTAAGTGATGCTTAAGGATATGGACAAGAGAGCTGGAGTTCTCCCTGCACTGAACTGTAGGACGATGACCATGCCATTCCTTCCTGGGGCCTCTGTCCTTGGACCATAAAACAGGCCAGATGGAATAGATACAGGGTTTGTTTCCTTCCACAGCTGACCTAGGGGCACTTCTTTTTTTATGATATACTTTGGGTTGCTAAGAAACCCTGCCAGCAGGAACACTATCTGCCTGCCCCTCTGTTACTACTTTAGAAACAGAACAGGGACTCATGGCTCATCAGGTTAAGGCACTTGCTGCCCAGCTCCAACAACTGAGTTTGGTCCCCCAGATCCACAAGGTGGAAGGAGAGATCTGACTCCTATAAGATGCTCTCTGGCCTCCACATGCGTGTGCCTGCACACATACAATACACGTAATTCAAATATTAAAAAGCCAATTTTTGTTTTTGTCACAAAGACAAAAAATTTTCTACCACAGTGTGTGTGTCTGTGTCTGTGTGTGTGTGTGTGTGTGTGTGTGTGTGTGTGTGTGTGTGTGTGATGTGATGTGGTGTAATGTACCACTTAACAGTTTAGAGCTTGGAAGCTAGTTCTGGTTTCTACATGGATTGTGGAAACTAAGCAGCCAGTACAGGGCTCAGCAGCCCTGTTTTACCACCCTGTCCCTTTTGTTGATGCATTGGACAGTGTGGAACAAAAACCAGGACCCCAGAGGCCCTACAGGCCCTCCTGGGTTACACTGGGCACTGCTGCCCTCTAGTGGAGAGCACGCTGGTCAGCCTCCAGCCAAGACTGAAGACTGAGGACAGTCAAGATAAGGTGAGGACTCTTAGTCCGGGTCAGGGTGGGGTGGGTTGAGAGGGGGTTGGGGAGGCTGCTCCAGGTTGAGTCAAAACAGCCTGGTGGTCTCTACACAGAAAATACTGTGCATGGTCACTGGTGCCCTGGGCATTCTCATTCTCAATGAAAATATCACAATTTGACCCACTCCTGGCTGGCATGACATCACCAAAGATCCACATGCTGAGCACCCAGCTTGCTCAGCTACAGACCCGAACCAAAACTGAGCCAGGATTTTATCAGATGGGAATGAAATCCAGGCAAAGAAAACTCCCAATAAGCCCAGAAGCCCCTCGGGGGTTCCCTCCTCCATCTGGTTCTTCCAAGCTGCCCAGAGCTCCTCCTCCTCTGTCAACCTCTCTTTCCTCCATAATGGCAGGGCTGTCCCTGGTACTTACCAAAGGCTTTGGCGACATCTCCTGGACATGTACAACCTCCATCCTTCAAAGAAACAAAGGAGAGGCTATCAGCAAGGTGAGGATATCAGCAAGGTGGGGATAGGCCAGAGCATGCCTCACCCGTGAAGATGAAGTGACCAGAAGCCACCTCCCACCCGTAGCCAAGCAGCTGGCCCAGCAGCCTGGAGGCTGGCTCTCTAGCTACATTACCACCCTTGATACTTCGGCTCCCCAACCACATCCTTCCTCTGATGGTCAGAGGCTGGCATCCCTGCCCATCCTCCATCTAGGCTCAAGCACCCATGTCTGGGGAGGAGGACCAAGTGTGGCAGACTGGCCATGGTCCTCGGCTAGATCATTATGTAACACGCCCAGCCACTCCATGGTCCCTGCTCCTTCACACTCAGAAGCCATCCCTCCTTCCCTGCCGGGTGAGAGGTGAGATTTATTTAGTCTGAGTGCTAGATTATTTTAAGAGCTGAGAAAAGGGCATAGAGCTGGCTTCTTTATCTTCTCAGCTGCCTTGTGCTTCCAGTCCATTATGTCCTTAAAAATAAGAGCTCACTGCTAACATCCACTCTGCCCACACAACCCAGGCTGGCCTCATGGGCAGCGGGATACCAGGCTATCAAAACCCGGCTCAACGCTCTTAGGATACAGCACTCACATGTTTCCTTATTAACAGACCCTAAATGCCCAGGCTGC
>CABHPH010136409.1:26745-51610 GCA_902168325.1 Peromyscus nudipes | reverse complement strand
TGTGTGCACATGCCTGCACATGCTCACATGTGTGCACATGCCTGCACATGCTCACATGTGTGCACATGCCTGCACACGCTCACATGTGTGCACATGCCTGCACGCTCATATGATGGCGTCTGTTAGTACCTCATTCCTTTATCAATGTTTGTCTTCTTTTTCATTGTTTTTCAGTTGTTCTGCATTTTACCTCATCAATAATCTATTTAGTCATCTTTTGTATTCCAATTTTAATAGTTATTCAGTCCTATTATATCTGTTTTAATGTGTTTTAGTTCTCTGCTACAGTTCTCAATCTTTTTCTCAATGTGTTTTCTCTTTCTCGGTTTCTTGTTATGATGAGTGTGTGGCCCACATACTGCCCCACACATGTAAATGACAACTTGCAGGAGTCACTTCCCCCCACCCACCTTATATAGGTCCCAGGGGTCAGACGCAGGTCTCCAAGCTCACATGGCAAGCACCTTATCTCACTGAGCCACTTCGTTGACCCCGTTTCTCAGTTCTCTTTCTTCTCTTTTTAAAATTGTACTTTAATTTATTTTGTGTATGAGTGTGCACATTCCACAGTGTGCGTGTGGAGGTCAGAGGACAAGTTGCAGCAATTGCTTCTCTTCTTTTGACATGTAGACCCCAGGGATGAACTCAGATTGTCAAGCTTGGTTGCAGATGCCTTACTAGATGATGCATCTCTCCAGGCCTCCCGCTCCCCCACCCCTCCGTGTTTGTGTGCTTGGTGCTCATGTTTATATCTGTTTTGCATGTATGTAGGTCCATGTACAGGCTTGAAGTTAAAGTCAGGAGTTGTCCTTCATTGCTCTTCTTCTTAGTCACGGAGGCAGAGTAACCCAGATATTGCTTGTCTTGTTAATGAGCTTGCTGTGGGGACCCCAGTCTCCCTCTCCAGCTGGAAGTAGAGGCGTACCACGTGGCCAGCATGGTTTCTGGGATCTGAAATCTGGTTCTTGTGTCTCTCTACAGCCCCGCGGTTTTCCGGAGCACGGCAGTCGCCGTGCTCCAGGAAGTCTCCGTCCTTGCCGTGCTTTCTGAGTTACCCGGGTTCTTGTTGGTTTTATTGCTGTTGTTGACATTTGTAGTGAATTTTGATATAAAGAGAAATTTTATAAAAATGTGGATCTCTGCCTGTTCTCGGCTGGTCAGAGGGGGTGGCTACAAATCCAGTTAGGTATGGATCCAGTGCAAGTTTTGATTGAGAACTTAGTGTGTTCTCAGCTTCTTGCCCTAATGAGTTCTGAACTCTAAATTCTAGTCTCCTAGGGTGGCTGAGAACATTTTCATGCTTTTTAAAGCCTTGCTGCTTATATAACTTGGCATATAATATTTTTGTTGTATTTTAATACATTTTAAATTGAAGTGCAATTACATCACTTTCCCTCTTTCTTTTCCTCCCTCTAGTCCCTCCCAGGTACTCTCTGTCCAACACCTCCCATGTCCCCACTCTCAAAATAGCTTTTTTTTCTTTATCGTTGTGTGCATGTATGTGTGCATGTGTATGCACAAATGTACAAATGCAACCTACCAAGTATGTTTTTGTTGTTTGTTATATATGTTTCAGGCCTGACCCCTTTGTATTGGATAACCAAGGGGCTCAACCCTGGAGAGGCTGGCCCTCCCTCTCCCAGCAGTCATTAGTTGCCTGTAGTTCTTGTCTCGGGTTGGGACCCCATGAGACTTTCCCTTTCCACGTTAACATGTCTGTTATGTTGCCCTTGTTTTGGTCTTGTTTGTGCAGCTGTCTTGAGGGGAAAGCTGGGTGAGTATCGGGCTTGGTTCTCTACCTCCTTTCTGGGCTTTTGACTCCTCAAATTTCTGATTGTCTGATTACCCCCATGGGACCGTCCGAGCACTGCTTGATTTTATGTTTTCCAGAGCGGCTTATGTCTGAGTGGGAGCAAGGGTCCAGTGAAGATGGCAGCAGGGCATCTACCCACCCTGTGCTGTTCTCCCCTCTGCTGACTGCTGCAAACAGAGCTCCTCAGTCAGTCCTCTCTGGTGTCTTTCAGTAGACTGTTTTAAAAGAAATTTGTGAATTTACCAGGATATTTTTATGGGGAAGTTTCACAAATCATTCCATCCAACCTGAATCTAAGACTTTGGCCACAGCCAGTAGTTAGCTGTGTGCATGCCTGTAATCCGAGTACCTGGAAGGTGGAAATGAGAGGACTAGAGGTTCAAGGTCACCCTTGGCAATATAGCAAACTTCACAGATTTATTAGATGTGTATTTTCACAAGTTAGTGAGAAGCTTGCTTTTTCAGAAGTTAATTCAATTGGTCCATTGGTCTTTGTGAAGATGAGCATTGCTGTCTTCTTTACTTTTCCAGTTAAGACTTGAATTTGGGGGCTGGTGAGGTGGTTTGGTAGATGAAAGGAAATATCATAACTTTATTTATTTATTTTTTTGGTTTTTCGAGACAGGGTTTCTCTGTGTAGCTTTGCGCCTTTCCTGGAGCTCACTTGGTAGCCCAGGCTGGCCTCGAACTCACAGAGATCCGCCTGGCTCTGCCTCCCGAGTGCTGGGATTAAAGGCGTGCGCCACCACCGCCCGGCGAAATATCATAACTTTAAGGACGTGGATTTCTCTGTAGTGGAAGAGTTTCTTCTCTCTCTCTCTCTCTCTTAAAGATTTATTTATTTATTATGCATACAATGTTCTACCTGCATATATGTCTGCAGGCCAGAAGAGGGCGCCAGATCTCATTACAGATGGTCATGAGCCATGTGGTTGCTGGGAATTGAACTCAGGACCTCTGGAAGGGCAGTCAGTGTTCTTAACCTCTGAGCCATCTCTCCAGCCCGAGTTTCACCTGTTTCTAATGAGCCATGCATTGTGAGGTTCCTGGACCTGACTTGGTAAAGTTTTTGGTCAACTCTTTTGTCAGTTCCCACTCTGGTTGCTGTCAGGGCTTTGATTCTTGTTGTCCTGTCTTCTTCATTCAGCTGTTTTATCTGCCATTGCTTAGAAACCTGGATATCTAAGGGTGCTTAAACTGTCTTAGAATAAAAATATTCTCTTAGAACTTTAGTGGGTAGTTTGGTAGCTTTTTAGAAATTTATGACTAATGAAGTGGAGGTGGCTTTGATCAAGGCACACAGCTGATTACTGAATACTGTAGGAACAAGAACCTGACTTCTGAGTCCCATACTGTGTTCTGCAGTGTTGACAGTTGAATAAAGCCTGTCAGTCATCAGTGGCTAGAGACCTTTAAACTTCTTTCCTAGTGAATTCTGTTAGACATGTCACTTCACAATACATTTATTTCTGTGTGTTTCCAGTTACTTCATTTTACATACTAATTCCCCCAATCTCAAGTCAGTCATAATCTTAGGTATGTGGTCTTGGGTCTGTGATCTCAGGTCTGTGATCTTATGTCACTGATCTTGGGTCTGTGATTTTTTTTTCCCCCGAGACAGGGTTTCTCTGTGTAGCTTTGGTGCCTGTCCTGGATCTTGCTCTGTAGACCAGGCTGGCCTCGAACTCACGGAGATCTGCCTGACTCTGCCTCCCAAGTACTGGGATTAAAGGTGTGCGCCACTACTGCCTTTGATCTTACGTTTTGTGATTTTAGGTCTGAGATCTTACATCTGTGATCTCAGGTCTGTGAACATAGACCTGTGGTCTTAGGTCTGAGATTGTAGATCTGTGACCTAGTATGAGCAAGCCAGCAAATACCCCAGTTCACTGAAATCCATAAAAGATTCATAACTCTTTGGAAACTTGAAATTCCCATGCTGAAGCTAGAGTGAGCTAGTGGGAAGAATATTTTAACGTTTCTGGTTAAAATGCTGAACATAATGGCTCTAATATTACATTGTTAATAATAAGCTTTTGAAAAAAGTATGAATTACAGAAAGAGAAAAATGCTTAATAGTCGCTTTTGAGTTTTTATTTAATATGAAATATTAAAGCAATGTTGAGGAATTAAATTGTTGAAACCATTTTTACCCTGAAGGTCCTAGCTAGAATAGTCAGAAAGGCCCTTTAATAAATGTTTAGGAAGTGTTCAGGAAGTTAAATAACTTAGGAAGTGTTTCAGTTAGTTATGATATATGCCTTTATGTTGCCCTGACTGTTGGGAATGGGCACTCTTGAGGTATAATGGCTGAGATATTCTGAGGCTGAAGAGTTGACAGGAGATTTTGTGCAACAGAGCCAGCCTTGTCTTTGGTTTGTTCACTGGACCTCCTTCAAGTTTCCTGACTGTGTCTTCAGGTTCCCTATAATCTGTCTAGAGAGCTCTTGTCACCATTCTTTTCGGGAGACTTAGAGGCAGACATCACTATTGGA
The DNA here is from genome assembly GCA_902168325.1 of Peromyscus nudipes. Classification (NCBI taxonomy): domain Eukaryota; kingdom Metazoa; phylum Chordata; class Mammalia; order Rodentia; family Cricetidae; genus Peromyscus; species Peromyscus nudipes. Next base: position 47,302 of record CABHPH010136409.1, on the reverse strand, counting down.
CTATTTTTTGTGGAGACGTTACTTTTTTCTGTTTGAATTTTTAATTGTGTTGGGTGTTGTAAGAAATAAGTTATTGGAGGAAAATGAAAGAATGGATTCGGTTCTACTCAGAATGGTGAGAGCTCACTTTTGTTGCTCTAAGAGGGTGGTGAATTGAGAGGATGCAGGAGAATGTGCAGTGCCGGGGCTGAGAACAGTTTTTGTAGTCAGGAGCAAGAAGGCAGAGGACATGACTTCTCCAGATCCACAACTTTTCCTGGATAAGATGTTTTTTAAAGGTGCAAAGTGAGAACTGAATCAGATATCCTGTGTTTTCCAACCTTGGGCTCCAGGACTCTGGAGTCCCAGGACCATGTCCTTAATGATGCTTTTCTTTGCCAACGGTCGACAGAAGGCTATTTAGAAGAAACTTTTAAGTCACTTGTTGACACCTGAATGTTTTCATGTTTAGGGCTTACCAATTTTTAATCTTTGAAAAGGTAATTTTATGTCCTGGTTTTAGATGACCATTGTCTTCAAATGCTGGACAACATACAGAATAACCAAATGTTAGAAATGTAATGGATTTGGGAGTCCAGTAGATATGGGGAGTTGAGTGGTTTTGTAGATAGTTGGAGTTGCATGTATTTCACTGGATTGTTGTGATCAGTCTTTATCTTAGTTTACAAATGTATTCTTTGTTTGTTTGTTTGTTGAGACAGGGGTTTCTCTGTGTAGCCTTGGCTGTCAGGGAACTCACTCTGTAGACCAAGCTGGCCCTGAAATCAGAGATCTGCTTGCCTCTGCCTCCTAAGTGTTGGGATTAAAGGTGTGCGCCACCACTGCCTGGCTACAGATATATTCTTTTGCCTTTAAAAAATTCTGGAAGAGTGTGGCTTTCCCCTGTTAGTTAGGGTTAGTTATAGAAACTGTAGTTTGGCTGCCAGACTCCTCTGCTGTCTGACTGCAGCAGTTTGTCCTGTCTGTGGTTTTGTTTTCTGCAATTTTTGTTACGTTCAGTTAACTGTGATCTAAAATATTACATGCAAATGCCAGAGACAAAGGCTTTGTAACCTGTACACTGTGGTGAATAACATGCTCGGCTGTGAGGTGTTCCCACTCGGTGCTGTCAGTCATGCTGTCCCTGGGCACGGGCTGGCAGCTCCGCTCTCTGATCTTGCAGCAGTGCTTGTGTTACAGTCAGCCTTGACGGCCCCGGTGCAGGAGCAGCAGTGCTGACGGTGCACTCACTGTGTTGTTGTCATTGTTCTCTTACTGTCAGTGACTGTTGTTGCATTTCCCCCTAATAGGGTTTCTCTCTGTAGCCCTGGCTGTTGTGGAACTCACTCTGAAGTCCAGGCTGGCCATTAACTCAGAGATCTGATTGCCTCTGCCTCCCGAATGCTGGGATGAAAAGCGTGTGCCACCATGCCTGGCACTGTTGTTGTCGTAATGCACCTAATTCATAAATTAATCATAAGCACATGTGTCTTACATCACTTGTGATCATGGTGTACTCTGAGAAGTGGGTCATCAGGTGATGCCGTTTTGCAGGAGCATTCTGGAGTGTACTTATACAAGCCTACATGTTGTAGGCCTATCACTGTACACAAGTTAGGTGGTGAACAGGAGATGGGTGCGGTGGATACTGGCATAACATTGTGTACATTTCACATCAGCTTTTCTATGTCTAGAAAGTGTATGGCAAGATAGCAACATTATAGTAAACATGTAAAGCAGAACAGTTGTTTATTATGGTTTTCAAGCGTTGTGTGTTGTACACCATGCTTTGGTCTTTACTTTTGTATGACTAGTAGCCAGCACTCGTATACCATCATCTCCACAACATTTAAATAGTACATTTCACTGCAATGTTGAGATGACTGTGATGTCACCAAGTGGGAGGAATTTTCAGCATCTTTGTTGTTTAAGGGGACTACCATTGTATACACCACTGGCTGTTGTCTCGAACACGGCTCAAAGGTAAATGGTGTGTGATTGTGTGTTTATCATTTGGTACTGTGTTCAGTTTCAGCATCTGACTGGGATGGGTGACAGCGTTGAAAGATCCTTTGTGGGTTAGGGGCTCCTGTAGTCCTTAGAAGATTTGTACTTTGTACTTGAAGTCTGTCAATTTGATCAGTTTGATCTAGAGCAGACCTGGTAGGTTTTAGAGTTAGAAAGTCATAGTCTGATGGAATGGTGAGATAGCTCAGTCATTTAAAGCACCGTGCGGGCGTGAGCACTTGAGTTCAATCCCAGAACTCATGTAAAGATTTGGGGATGGAGGCACATTCTTGTAGTGCAGGTGATGGGAGGTAGAGCTGGGAGATCTCTGAGACTCACTTGCTAGCAGCACCATTGAGCACCAGGTCCCAGTGAGAGACCCTGACTTTAAAACAGGGTTTTGTTTTGTTTTTTTTTTTTTTTTTGGTTTTTTGAGACAGGGTTTCTCTGTGTAGCTTTGCGCCTTTCCTGGAATTCACTTGGTAGACCAGGCTGGCCTCGAACTCACAGAGATCCGCCTGGCTCTGCCTCCCGAGTGCTGGGATTAAAGGCGTGCGCCACCACCGCCCGGCCTAAAACAGGGTTTTTAAGGTGACTGAGGAGGATTAACATCCCAGGTTGTCCTCTGGCCTCTACGTGAACATTGATGTGTATTTTCACACATACACATGACAGACTGGAACATCTAGCTCTGCCACTTAATAACTGCAACCCTGGGTGTGACACTTGTTTGTGAGCCTAAGTTCCTGAAGTGTAAAATGAGTTGCAATGAATATTATTTATTCACTACAGGATTATAAGTGTTCTTGTAAGTAAAAAGGTTGTATTGTTACTAATTTTCAATTGACAAATGAGAATTTCTTTGTTTTGGATGAACAACATAATGTTTTGGTAGAGAGTACATTGTGGAATGTTTAAACATACCTGGTAAAATAACATGTGCACTAGGTCTGGTGCTCACGTTTTTATGGTGGTGAGCATCACTCACAACATTCAGAGGCTGTTATTTTATCCTGGAGTGTGGTACCTGTTTTACAATTGAACTACTGTTGTTTTCAGAACCATTTTGTCTAACATTTCTAGATAGAATTTGTTTTTGAAATACTTAATTCTTTAAAAAAATTTCTAAAAACTGTGTGTGAGTGTGTCTGTGTCTGTGTCTGTATAAGTGCTCCTGTGGCACAGCATGAGTGTGAATCTCAAAGGACAGCTTGTGTACAGTTCTCTATTTCCACCATGTGAGTTCCTGAGATTGAATTTAGATCATCAGACTTGGAAGTGAGCGTCTTTACCTGCTGAGCCATCTTACCAGAAATACTTATTTTATTTGTATGTTTAATCAGTATGTGAACTGTAGCTAGAGTTTTCCTGCCTGACCCACAGTCAGGACAAATCTCTCTCACCCACCAGTCCCACAGCCGCTCAGACCCAACCAAGTAAACACAGAGACTTATATTGCTTACAAACTGTATGGCCGTGGCAGGCTTCTTGCTAACTGTTTTTATAGTTTAAATTAATCCATTTCTATAAATCTATACCTTGCCACATGGCTTGTGGCTTACCGGCATCTTCACATGCTGTTTGTCATGGTGGCGGCTGGCAGTGTCTCCGGCTCAGCCTTCCACTTCCCAGAATTCTCTCCTCCTTGTCCCGCCTATACTTCTTCCTGCCTGACCACTGGCCAATCAGTGTTTTATTTATTGACCAATAAGCAACATGTTTGACATACAGACCATCCCACAGCAGTGAACCTTGTGTGTACAGTGCTCGTGGAAAATGGAAGAAGGTGTCCAGTCCCTTGAAACTGAAGATACAGGTGACTGTGAGCCTCCTTATGTGGGTGCTACAGTAGGTGTTTTTAACGTGCTGAGCAATCTCTCCAAGCACCCGGAGTGCTTAATTCTTAAGAAGCATTGCAGTGTACTAGAAAATTTCAGGCCTCAGAGATTCATAGTGTTATCATGTTAGTTTACTATTTACATTAAAAAGGCATAATGAATCATCATTTTCCAAATTACATCAGCTCATTGAAATTCATTTTTAAATGGAAATATTAGTATCTATTTTAGTTTTTTGTTTGTTTTTTCGAGACAGGGTCCCTCTGTGTAGCTTTGGTTGTTCTGGAACTCACACTGTAGACCAGGCTGGCCCCAAACACACAGAGACCCACAGGCCTCTGCCTGAGTGCTGGGATTAAAGAAAGGTGTGCACTACCATGCCCGGCATCTATTTTAGTTTTAAAGAGGTAAGTTGGGCATGGTCACACATATCTATAATCTCAATACTTGGAGACAGAGACAGGATAATCAAAAGTTCAAAGTCAGCCTTGACGATGTAACAAGTTTGAGGCCTTGTCTCAAAAAAACTTCAGTAGGCGAAGGTATAAGAGTTTTGTCTTAGCTGTATGTAGTGGCATACACATTTAAATCCCAGCACTTGGGAGGCCAACTTAGGCAGATCTCTGTGCTTTCGAGGCCATCCTGGGCTACATAGTGATACCCTGTCTTGGAAAAGCCCTCACCCCCCAAAAAATCCCCACAATTTTGTCTTATAATATTTGACTTATCTTTGAGTTGACTGGATGTGCCATGTACTGCAGTGATTAGACAGGACTCTGCCTCCTGTGGGATGGCTGTATGAAGACATGCTGCCGCTTCACAGAGAGCGCTCTGCTCCCTTGCACTTCTCAAATATTAGGTTTCTTGACATTTACCTTAAAACCCTGAATGGTTTGTGCTGCAGAACTCTGCTGTTTGCTTAAGTAACTAAGTAAACATGGTGATGTGAAGGACCCCCCACCCCCAAGCATCTCTCAACAGTGTCTTCTTACTTAGTTTCTTATACTTATACATGGGGTCAGGGACCGAAATCATTTGATATGAGTAATGTTGCTTTTCACTCCAATTTTTTACTGATTTAAAAATAATTAAGAGCCATGTGTGGTGACATGTTTGTAATCCTAGGACCAGGAAGCTAAGACAGTGGAATTGCCATAAAATTGGGATCAGTCTGTAGTATATGGGAATATCCTTTCTCAAAAAAAAAAAAATTCGGGGCATGTTAATAACTCTCTGAAAAGAATCATGAAGGTTTTTAACTATCTTGAAGGATCATAGACTCCCTTATACAGTCATCTAAAAAATTTGTAAATAGGATGCTTAGCTTTAAATTAGAAAATCAGGTCATTAGTGAAAGCTTTTCTTTGGAAGAAAAGCTGCTTTGATTCTTATTTCATAGTCATTAATGAAACTATCAATTATATGAATTATGATTTTCAGTTCACATAGTAATTTCCATCTGTCTTCATAATAAAATCCACTCTGTAATCTCTTCAACAAAGACAGAGTAAACAGCACCTGCCATAGCACACAGCTACCAAGTGAGTGTTCACAACAGTGAAGGGTTAATGAAAGTTGGATACATTATAAGATTACAAAGGTTTTATTTATGAGAGGATAGGGAGGGTATGGTTATATGGATGAAACATTAATAACCTCTCCATTCTGCAGGAACTACTCTTTTTAGTCCCATAGGGACTGTGAAACTGTGTTTTGGTGGTCTGCACAAGAGGTTAAACTTGGCAAATGTTGTGGTGAATGATGTCATTGAATGCACACCATATGTATTGAAAGTCAGGGAATGCTCTCGTACTGCCATGCATAGATGTATATAAGTGCTGGAATGGAAAAATCATTTCTGTGAAAATACAGACAAGAAAGACAAGAATGTTCTGTACTGAGTCTGATCCAATCACCAGTAGCTGCCAAGTATGATACACCCTGCAAAGTTTTCTCTTCTTAATTTTCCAGCTTCCAGCCTTTCGTTGGCTCTTAGAGGCAGTCTGTTTGGAAAGCCTTATTCAGTATGTTCTTTCTGTTGATATGATTTGAACACCAAGTGAGTCTTCCATTTTCTCAGTTAAAGGAAAACCGGGAGAGTAGTCTAGTGTGCATGGTCACAGCAGATGGAAATGATTAATTGATTTAACTTACTCACCAATTTCTTGTCTTTTCTAGTAGAGCGGTGTTATATCAGAGACTCATACTACTGATCTTTGTTCTATCCATTAATATATCAAAGAGTATAATTATTGCTTTAATCATTCTTATTACCATTATTTAAAATGTTATGCTTTAATGCTACACTGATGGGTACATCAGGTATATAAAGCAATTGAATTTTAGAAGAAATTTATGACTATGACTACATGGAGAAAATGGCCATCCTACCAAAAGCAATCTACAGATTCAGTGCAACTTGATCATCAAAAGTTTGACACAATTTCAGAAATGGCATAAACAAACTTTATATGGAAGCCTCTTTTCTGATTCTTAATTCTTTGAAGAGGCTTCATACTGATCTCCATATTGTTTGGGCTAATTTACATTCCCATGACCTTATACAAGGAAGGTGGTTGTGTTTTTTGTTTTTTATTTTGTTTTGTTTTTCAACTAGGAGTGCTTCCTTTTAGAGTTAAGAATGGTTGACTCTAGAACCTAACTTTTAGGGTGAGTTAGGCAGCACAAAGAGTGAGACTGGAGAGATGGCTCAGCGGTTAAGAGCACTGACTGCTCTTCCAGAGGACCTGGGTTCAATTCCCAGCACTCACATGGCGGCTAACAACTGTCTGTAACTACAAGATCTGACACCCTCACACAGACATGCATACAGGCAGGACACCAATGCACATAAAATAAAAATAAATTATTTGCCGGGCGGTGATGGCGCACGCCTTTAATCCCAGCACTTGGGAGGCAGAGCCAGGCGGATCTCTGTGAGTTCGAGGCCAGCCTGGGCTACCAAGTGAGTTCCAGGAAAGGCGCAAAGCTACACAAGGAAACCCTGTCTCGAAAAAAACAAAACAAAACAAAACAAAACAAAAAAAAGATGTGAGTGAGGGTGGGGATTAGGTTTTTGCACATGTCAACTGAGAACATCATCCTGAGCTGCTGTCCTCAGGGCTGAGGTATGGGCTGAAGAGCTATTAGCCATGCTTTGAGAGAGATTCCTTTCTAGACAAGGGTACAGGCAAACCCTATATAATTACATAGTGGAGTTGGGTTTTAACATATAGGTATATGAAGGTTATATAGAGAGATGATTATATACGTATACATATGGATATACAATTAACTCTAGACTATCATAGGAATATCTTTGAAGACTACAGTATCCAGAGTATAAATTTTCATGTGATTAATAATTATGCTTTATATATCTTCCTTTTAGTTGTATGCATAGGATTTTTTTAAGAATCAGAGATTCTAAAGTTATCAGAGATATCTGAAAGATTTAAGTGAATAATTTGGTGTGCATTTGTTTATACTGACAAGAGGAACATTATTATCATTCTGCTGTTCTAGGGTTAGGTTACAGCAGAACACAGGGAAGGAGATGTATGTTGTTATAGTCAGACTTGTATTAAAGATCAAAGACTGTAGCGAGTATAACACAGTATGTATTTTCACGAATCTATTGACTCAGGTGAAGTTGTGAGTGAATTGGAGAGCCCCATCTTTCACTATTGATCCCCACTTTTGGTGGTGTACTTGGTGACCAGCGCATAGCAAATGCTGCTGTCCGGAGCATGAGTTGCGGGAGGCCTGGCAGGCTTTCCCAGGAGGTGGACGGCTGTGCAGCCAGCAGTGCTCGTGTCCGTGCCCGGAGACCGTGGAAGCTGCTCCCAGCTGGAACTAATGACTGCCTTTAAATTGTTGTCTTCTTGATAATTTGTAGCGTTTTAAAGGTTTTTAGCTAATATCACTAAGATATAGATATTAAATAGGAAATATCTTCTTACAATGATAGATTAATATTTTTATGCCATTTTAGAGTTTGAAATTTTACTGTTACTCTCAACAACTCAGTGAGACTGTTTTTATTATCTTCATTTTATAGATTTGAAAACTGAAGTCTAAGGATGTTAAGTAACCTTTTTAGTTTATCTACTAAGTTGTATAATGATTTTCAAATTCATTTATTCGACAAAGACTTTACTTTTGAGTTGATTGTAAAAGTCACTGGGGATAGTCACATGGCACTTACATCATGAAGGAGAGCCAGATATTAAAGTAATCAATCATAGAATTAATTATTTAATTGTAACAGTGGTAAGTAGTGCCAAGGAGTACAATGTGGGATGAGGTGTGTAAGAGGAAGACCCAGCATATCTGAAGTTCCCTGAGGAAATACTGCATCTGGTTTGAAGGAAAGTAGAGTGTGTGGGGAGTTCTGTAGGTGGGGTTGGGCATGGACAATACTGAGGAAAAGGATATTGATAAGTTTAGAGGCTGAAATTAGGCAAGTGTGTTTGGATCACAAAGGATGAGTACAGATATCTGGTGAGTTAGTAGGGAGCTAGTCCCAAAAGCATATGTTTTAGAAAACTTCAACAAATTATTCAATGTCTACTGCTCCGTGTGATACAGTATGAAAGAGACTATCTGAGTTAAAAATGCTCCCAGGAGCCCCAGCCAGCAGAGGGTGGGAGTAGGAGGCCAGAGTCAGCATGGCTGACTTTAGGCTTAGAGTATTGTGGGATCTGACTCTGAAGGAAAATACACAACCCAAACTAAGATGTGCTTGTTTTTATCTTTGGTTGGCAGCAGGACCTCTTTCCATCTCACTTTGGTGTACATTGGAGACAGTTCCATGAGCTTACTGAGATGACAGCCTATTGTCAGAATTTTGTGGAATGTTCTTTAGAACTCGGGAGTGCTGCCTTTACCGGTTCCCTTGTGTTTTCCTCAGAAGGGAGTCTGCAGCATTTCTCCTACAGTGTTGTTGTCAGTGAGTGATAGTTCTGTGATTCTGAAATCAACAGATGGGCATTTTACAGGCTGCTTACTCTCAGGTGCAGGGATAATGAGGATTAGACTGTATTGGATAGAAGGGATGCTCCACTGCAGAAGTGGAAACAACTGTTACCTCTTAACTGGTTGTCATCAGATGCACTTTCAAGACTTGTCCTAGACCAGTGGTTCTCAACCTTCCTCAAGCTGCAGCCCTTTAATACAGTTGCTCATTTGGTGACCCCAACCATAAAATTATTTTAATTGTTACTTCATAACTGTAATCTTCCTACTGTTATGAATCATAATGTAAATATGTGTTTTCTGATGGCCTTACGCAACCCCTGTGAAAGGGTCGTTGGACCCCTAAGTTGAAAACCTCTTTTCTAGATCATCAACAAAAACAGTAATTATGTTCTGTTGTATTTGGAAAATACTATATTAACTCCATAAGTTTTAAAGATGAAGCTATGGTTAAAAAAACGCACTGATAGATACCAGAAAGTGTTTGTAGTACCACTCATCTTTTCAGGTAAAATACCAGAGTGCTGGGGGCTGGAGAGATGGTTGAGTAACAAGTGCTTGCCATGCAAACCTGAGGACCAGAGTTTGTTCCAGCACCCATGTGGCAGGCTTGTAATCCTAGCTAGTCCAGTCTGGGAGCAACAGGTCCCAGTGAGACCCTACCTTAAAACCAGGGTGGTTGGCACCTGAGGGAGGGTACACATAGGCACACAAACATACACAGACACACACACACAGACACACACACACACACACACACTCCACAAATGGCAGAATCTACTATAATACTCAAAACTTTACAGTATTTAAGAACATTATTTCATTAAAAGAGAATATGTGTATGTCATGATTTTTAAATGTACATTTATAAGCTTTATATAGACAGACTTTAAAAATTTTGTTTTGAATTACATTTATTTGTATGTGAGCACCCACATGCCATGTATGGTGCCCTTGTACACCACAGTGTCATGTAGCAATCAAGAAGACAGCTTGTTGGAGTCCATTCTCTCCTTCATTGTGCGGGCCTGGGTATTGTCAGGCTTCACAACAAGCACCTTTTCTAGCTGAGTCATCTATCTGTCTCATCTGTTTGTACTAACGTGTGTAGGCAGTCTTCAAATTTAGGTGGAAAGGAACTACTCTATAATATGTTAATCTCTTTTTAAAAAATCTAGGGCAACAAATGAGATTTCTTCAAAATTACATGAAATTTTCCTTTGGTGGGCTGGGGAGATGCCCAGTACAAATGGAATCCATCGAAGCTGGCCTTGGCTACCTTGCAAGTTTGTGGCCATTCTGGGCTATGTGAGATACTGTATAAATAAGTAAGTAAGTAAATGAATAAACAGAACTCATCATTTCTTTGTACCATCTGAGTATTCTGGCTCCTCTAGCTCTGTTGACTGTGGAATTGATCTGTACTGTGTGTAGCAGTAGTCAGTTCAGTTATTTTGCTCTGTGTCCTGCAATGCACTGTCTGTAACTGATGGCTACTTGAATAGTTTCCAAGCTTTGGTTGTGAAGAATAATGCTGCTGTGATCTTTGTGTAGTTTGTTCAGATTGCTTGTGTACAATTTGAACTTCCATGAGTGATTTATGAGAATTCCAGTCCTTCCATATCTTTGTCGATCTTTGGTATTTTCTATTTAATTTTAGCTGATTAACTCCCTCATCCCTCGGATGTCCTGCATGCTGGTCAACTCTCTGCACCCTTGGTCTAGTTAATGTCTTTTATGTCTCCAAGGCCTGTGGTGATTTCTTCCCTTCTTATTCAGGTTCTTTGTCTTTTCCATTGTGCTTTTTTCTGGAAATTACAAATTTCATTGCACGTGTTAGAGAGTTAGCCTCTGCTTTGGAGATTATCTGTATAACTTTTTAAAAAAATATTATTTAGTTCTGCTATCTTTATTTAATTTTCTATTTATTCTTCTTGACAAAGTTGCTTAAGATTTTAAAATTTTCAGTCTTTTTTCTCATATGTATGTATTTAAAGTCATTAAAGTACCATCCCACATATTTTGATATGAGTACTCAATTATCATTTGTTTAAAAATATTTTGTATTTTCCTCTTTTTTGTTTGTTTTTTTTCTTTTTACAACCACTAATTTGTTGTCATCATAGAAAATTTAAGGTTTTTTAATTTTCCATAAGTTGAATAATAGCGAATATATATATTTTTATATAGTGTTTTAAAAATTGATATAAGTGGTCGCATATATCAGTGTTTTGCTGAGTTTATTACTGAATGCTATTCCATTGTGTGAATATATCCTAACTAATTTACACATCAACTTGGATGTACAGCTGTCTAATTTTTGTTGATATTGTTGATATTTTTGTGATGATATTGTTGATATTTTTGTGCTGGGGGTCAAACCCAGGACCTTACACAGTATAAGTTCATGGTCTACCGTTGAGCTATACACTAAATCCATGTGTGGTTTTTAGCGATTATGAATGAAGGTTCTATGAATATTGACATTTATGTAGATACAAGTTTTAATTTCTTATAGGTAAAGGCCTAGGAGGGAATTATTACAACTATTAGACTAGATTCTATACAAAACTGGCAAACAGCACTTTATCAACTGCTCATCTTACACTTCAGCAGTAGTGAATGTTGCATCCGTATCACATGGCAACATGTTTTGTTTTCATTCATTCAAAAACATTTTACTTTTAATTTTGATAAAAACATGGAATATAAAATTGACCTATCAAATAATTTTAAGTAGTTCCGATTATTACCTGTATACAATGTGTGTGTGCTTGCAGGCCTGTTTGTGCTGCCGTGCGCCTGCCTGTGGGAGTCAGTAGACAACTCTAGGGTGTAGATTCTCTCCTGCCATCTTGCAGTCTCTGGGCATCAAGATAAGGTCTGTGCCTCCACCTGCTGACCATCTCACAGGCTCTTCTTCTTTTCATACTTTGTCCTATTCCAGATCCTTTGTTTCCATGGAACTTAAGAACCACCTTGTCAAAATCTATGAAAAGCTTGCTGGTGTTTTGATTTTTACATTGACTCTGTAGATAAAATTGAGGAGAACGAGCTTCTTAGTCATAATGAATTTTCCAACCTACAAATACAGCATGAACCTAATTTATCTAGATTTTTAATTTTCTGCAACATGATATTTCACACTCTCCATGATTTAACTTTTCCTAACATTTTAAATCTTGCTACTACTCACCTCTTACTTCTTTTACTTCCGCTCAGCTAATCTGTTTCCTTTGGACAACACTCCATGTTAGGTTTTTAGACATTTTTATGGTCTTCTTTAGAGGCAGATGTATATTGTGTCTTCATATGGTCAGTAACAGATCCCAGAGTCAGACAGTTTGGGTTGAATTTGTAAAGCTTTTAATGTAGTTCCTCAATTTGGAAGATCTTAGCATTGGTGGCATTTGGTTATGCACACTGAATACACTGACGGTGAATTCATTGATGGTGAACAGTAACCAGTCACTTTGTACATTTAATGCTTAAGTGTGTTTTCATGCTTGGCATAAAGTAGGTGCTGTATAAATGTTTATTTTATATGAGTTTTGCAAAAGCTCTGGAAATAGACATTGGTGTATTATTTCACACCACTAAGATTTATTCCTCTGGACTCCAAAATTTTATGAAATAAGCTTGCACCATTTTGCCATTTCAAAAGAAAAAGACAAATTTAATGGGTGACTGATATGTTTTTATTCTAGTCATAGATTGCAGTATCCCCAGTGATTGGCCTGATTGTACTTTTTCTTCATTTTATCTCATTCATGTATTGTTAACTGAATCTTTATCTTATTCTTTATATCCCATTATGAAGCCCAGGTTATCAGCGACTGTGCAGAAACCTGTTAATAAGTGAGAATTGTTCCTGCTAATGAAAATTATGGATCACTGTGATAAGGAATTGTCTCTCATAAATGTTGGGTTTCTGCATATTGTAGCCTTTAATGTAATTAGCCGTGTTCTCGCTATATTACATATTATTTAGAAGATAAAAACACATCTGCATATCGAGTGAAAACTGCACCACGTTGTAGTCCTTCTGCTGTTACTGTGGTGATGATTGATAGGTCCTTCTGTAAGAAAGCCGGGTGAACCTGCGACATGGTTGTGGACACCAGTGGTCTCCTCACAGCGAATGCTAGAGTGGAGGCTTCTGGACAGACCGCCGCTGCCGGACAGACTGTGGTAGTTGTTCAGGTTAACGTGATGACTGTCTTCTTGGAGTTGTTTTTCTTTTTTCTTTCTTTTCTTTTTTTTAAACAATTTCTTTTCTTTTCTTTTCTTTTTTTTTAAGATTCATTTATTTATTATGTATACAACAGAATGTTGTATACATAATAACATTCTGCCTCCATGTATGCCTGCAGGCCAGAAGAGGGCACCAGATCTCACCATAGATGGTTGTGAGCCACCATGTGGTTGCTGGGAATTGAACTCAGGACTTCTGGAAGAGCAGTCAGTGCTCTTAACCTCTGAGCCATCTCTCCAGCCCAGAGTTGTTTTTCTTAATTGTAGGCCTTCTTAAGGGTTTAAGAGAAATTGAACAGTTTTTTTTTTTTTTTTTTTTTTTTTAGTACTTAACTATCTGTACTCTTTGGAGAGAGGTTTGAATTAATGTATATTATATATATATAGTTAGAAATCATAGTGTTGGGCCCATGCAACTGCTAAAACTTCAGAAAAATAAAATAAAAATAAAAAAGCAGACAGGCTGGGTATGGTAATTTGTGCCTATAATCTTAAGACCTTGGAGACCCAGGCAAGGGATTCCTGGGAGTTAAATTATCTTAGAGGAAAAATACAGGATTGGGAATTTGGCTCAGCTGGTAGGGCACTTGCCTAGAATATACAGAGCCCTGGGTTTAATCTCCAACATGGCATAAAACCAAATGTGGTGGTTCATGCCTGTGATATCAGCACTTGGGAGACAGAAGTGAGAGGATCAGGAGTTCAAAATAATCCTTTGCTGCTTAGGCAATTCAAGGCCAATATCAGTTGCATGAGGCCTTCTCTAAAACAAACAACAAGGAAACCAGAGGATTTATACTGATGTCTTTCAGAAGCCAGGAGTGTGCTGTGGAGCTGTCACTACCTAGGTACAGTTCAGACATTATTTAATTTGGGAAAAGGGCTCTTTCTTCCTTAGTTCATCAGAGTTGAGCTCTCATGCTCTTGTTCTGTTTTCAGCTCATTGTTCCTTTAAAAGCCTGGGAGCTGTTCTTTATTCACAAACCTAGAAATACAGGAAAACTGAAAGCTATACCATTCAGCTAGAGTACACAAGCTTGCATTCTCAGTACTTGGGAGATGTGGACAGGAGGATCAGAATGAGCCTACACAGTGAGGTTTAGTCTAGCCTGAGCCATATGAGGTTCTGACTCAAAACAGTCACCTTCCTCCCCACAAAAAGCCCCAAACCAAAACCCACATAAACAAAATCCAAACGAACAAAAGCCCCCCCCCCTTAAATAGTACTTACTATATCTAGTTGTATAGTAAAGGGAAAACTCTCACTTTTCTACCATAAACAGTAGTCTTAGAAAAAGGAGACCCTGCCTCAAAAACAGAAAAACACGATAATATGGAGTGGCACCACGTTGTATACGTGACATCCTCTTTGTTATCTGTCTTCCAGTGGCAACGATGATGTGCTATGTCTGAAGTAAGCAGGTCTCTCAGAGTCTTCTTGTGTTATCCAGTTTTATCCATAGCTAGAAGTATGAAAACAGAAAAAACAAGGAAGGCAGGCATGTTTACTATTGAAACATCATTTCTAAAATGTGGTCAGGAGGCTACTTCAGTATTAATGCTTATTATGAACTTTATAGTTCATCACATAAGATTTGATGCTATTGTGCAGCAACATAGGATATACTTAGAATGGGTATTGTTTGAGAGATTCTCATGCAGCCCAGGCTGGCCTCGAACTCCTGACCCTCCTACCTCTACTTCTGAGTACTGAGGTCATGGCTTATACACATTAAGCCCATTTGATAAACATTAATTATATATTTTTTATTATAAATTGTAAGTGTATTTATACAAAGAGTTCTAGGATATATGTTTATATATTTATTTCTATCAAAATCTTAGCCACTTTTATCTCTGGGTGGTAAGTGTAAACGTAATTAAATATTTTTTCTTCCTTTTTTAAAAATTTGAGACATGATCTTTGGTAGCCTTAGGATGACCTTAAACTTAACTACAGCTAAGGATGACCTTGAACTACTGCCCCCCCACTCACTCTCTCTCTTAAATTCTGAGGTTATAGGTATATAGCACATACTCAGATAAAAAATATTTAAGATGATATGATACCCAACTTTTTTTTTTAAAGATTTATTTATTCATTACGTATACAGTGTTCTGTTTGCATGTATCCCTGCAGGCCAGAAGAGGGAGCCAGATCTCATTACAGGTGGTTGTGAGCCACCCTATGGGTGCTAGGAATTGAACTCAGGACCTCTGGAAGAACAGCCAGTGTTCTTAACCTCTGAGCCATCTCTCCCGCCCAATACCCAACTTTTAAAATCAAAGATAATTTATTAATTCTCTAACTTTCATAAAACTCTTTTCATTTTGGAAAAAAATCCAATGTGCCTATCATAAAACTTAGTCTTTGATTAAGATGTGTTTGTTTCTTTTGGAGGGGTGTATTTGAGGATTCAACTCAGTGCCTTGGGCATACTGGCTAAGTTGCTCTACCATTGAGCTAGATCCCTAGTCCCCATATATCCCTTATTAGGACTAAGTGAAGATAAAAACCTGATGTTCACAGTTCATCTTCTTTTGGAAGTCTTAGCTATGTCATAGAAGTACATAAACGTTGAGGACTGCACCCTCACAGTTTCTCAACTGAATGTTGAGGAGTCATTGGCTTCCCAAGTTTTACTGTATACAATTTTTTTTTTATAACTAATAGTAAATCTCAACTATGTAAGTAGGGAATTGCTGGATATATGGCCTTTATCAGAGGAAATTGTGTGTCGTGAGGAAAAAGGCAGGTACTCGGCCCATGTGACGTTAATGTTGCTCTGATTTTCACTCTCACGGCACGCTGTGGTTCTTCCGGTGCATTCTTAGTTGTGTGCATATGTGAAAACTGATTTGAACCAAATCAGTGAAGCAGATCAGTGAGACCTAGGCTTAGGTGAGTCAAAAAATGTAAATCAGCTCGCAGTTGATTTGAGAGAATTTCCTCTGTCTGCAGGACAGCATGGCCTCCCTGCTGAGTTGGCTCTTCTTGCTTTTATCCTTGGATTTGCTCTATACAGTTTCCATTTGTCATTAGGTTATTTCAAGAAAGAAAGGTATTGTAAAATGCACATGAAAGTGTTGATTACTTGTAATTCTCAGCAGAGTAGGGGAATCCCCTCCCCCATTGTGGCAGTCTGCAAATGGTTAAACTTGATGAAATACTAATGAAGAATTACAGAGTTATTTGTTTGACTTTGCCACTTGGGACACTTGGCAAATGAGACAATTCATCTCAGTGTGAGCTGGTCTTATTTCTTAAAGAAAATTAATTAATGCAGTTTGTCTTCTTCCCATATCTCTGATTATAGTCCTTTTATTATATCTTCACTCTCCTGCTTTACTTTCTCCCCTGGAAATAACTGTTTTCCAGCCTTCCTTGTTTCTTTCCACCTGATAAGTAAAAAGCAATTTTCCTTAGTGTGAGTGTCTGTTTGTGATTTTAGTACACTTTAGACTAGACATTTGTACAATTTCCCATGGGGGAATTTCTACACTAAGGAATTTGACTGCTCCAAAGCCTCTTTTAAGGTGATTTAATCAATTTTCTCTTACAGTTGTCTTTGTTAGTCTTTATCTTCCCTTTGTGAACTGGGTTAGCACTGAGTGTCTTTCAGAAGCTCGAGCTTAAACTTGTCAACACTGATTCTGCTCTTAGCGTCTCTGCTTTGTATGCAATGATCCCTGTGATCTGAGGGCCACATCTCAGCAGTTTCTGAAGAACAAATGGTTGTTTTATATAATTTCAACAATTACAACTATAAATGCAACTTCTTTTCAAGAAATGGCTAGAGCATTTTTTTTTTTTACCGAATGTCTTTGACTATACAAACACACACACACACACACACACACACACACACACACACACACATCTCCCCACAATGTGGACTTCTCATTTTAAAGGTAGGACAACTATATACTCATTTTCTTTCTCTTTTAATACTCATTTAAAAAATAGGATTTCAGAAATTTTAACTTTTAAATCACTTCTAACATATTTTCCACCCTACAGACTCAGCAAGGAATCAGTTTGAGAAGAATAAAATTGTCAGTCATCTCCCATACCAACGTTGTATAAAAATTTTTAATTGTGCTGATGAGAACATGAAGAATTGGCAAGAATATATTTAAAGCTAACTGAATGAGAAAAGATGTGGGAAATACAGGATGGAAGTGAAGCTAATTAGGAATTAAACAAACACATGTTAAGATAGCAGTTTGTATATTCATATTTAAACTAAATAAGGACTGTATAAAATCATTTTTATAGATTATTGTCATTTCCAGATTGTTTTATATTATATACAAGAGTATTGACTTGGTTTAACTAAGAATGAACAGTTTTGCTTCAGTAGTTGAGTGAATTATAGCAATGGGAGGTATTTGTTTTTCTAAGAAAATTCATCTCCTAATTTTCTTATCAGACTAGGTTTTAGAATTACTGAGATGATTTAATCTACTAACCTTTAAACACATCAACTCTGTGCTGATTACAAAAATACTCTTTATCATCTGCCCCAGTAGTGATATTTGACACTTGAAGGGATGGTAACCTTTAAAATGAAATAACCTTGTCATAATATCATGACTGGAGACTGACAAGGATACTCAGATATACTGGACTTCAAGGGCCGTTCTGTGGAACCGTTTGCAGATGTTTTTATTAGAGAGATTTACAGATACCATGCTGTTAGGTATATGTACTGTCAAGTTGAGGAGACAAATCAGACATATAAATCATGTTTGAGGATTCATAAAATAACTAAATGAGTCTTGAGAGGCGGGTGTGAGGCAGGTGGCTGTTGTTTGCATGCTTTACTGGCTCACCTCCTTGAACTGTCACTGAGGTGTCTCAGGTAAGTCTGCGTGCTTTTGTCTTTCTAGATTGTTTGGGAAATTATGCTGTGTTAGGAGTTTAGTGTCTTTCTTTACCAGTTATTTTTCTCATTGCTGCCAAATAATATGGACAAAAGCAATTTCTGGGTGTGGTGGCATAACCCTCCCCCCTTTTAAAAATAATTTATTTAATGCACATTGGTGCAAGGGTGTCAGAGTCCCTGGAACTGGAGTTACAGACAGTTGTGGGCTGCCATGTGGGTGCTGGGGATTGAACCCCGCTCCTCTGGAAGGGCAGCCAGTGGTCTTTCTTGCTGAGTCATCTCTCCAGCCCCCAAAAGCAGTTTCTGGCAGGAAGAATATACTAATTACTTTTCTGTTGCTGTGATAACACATGACTAAGGCAACTTATAAAAGAAAGTATTTAATTGGGTGTTTGGTTCCAGAGGGTTAGAGTCCTTGATGGTGGAGGTGAATCGGTGGCATGGCCGATAGGAAGAGCTGAGAGTTCACATCTTGATTGGAGAGTAGGAGGCAGAGAAAGGTAATGGGGAATGTCACAAGTCTTTTGAAAACTCAACCCCCTCCCCCCACACCACCTGTGTCAGACCTGCTCCAAAAAGGCCACGCCTCCTAATCCTTTCCAAACAGTTCCACCAGACGTATGAACCTATGGCGACCCTTCTCTTTCAAAATACCACATGGGTTTATCTGAGCTCAGAGTTCAAGAATAGAGTCCACCATGGCTGGGGAGGCAGAGAGAGATGAAGGTGTCCTCAGCTTGCTTTCTCCTTTTTGTTCAGTCTGGGTCATTAAGGTCAGGTCTTCCCACTGCAGTTAATCCTAGAAACTCCTTCACAAGTGAAACCAGAGCCTTATCTCCTGGGTAATGCCAGAGCTCATCAGATTGCCAGTATTAACCTCACAGTGTCCATTTGGTAGAGCCTTGGTATAGGACCAGGGGAATAGGAAGGAGAATACTTATGCAATGGATTTAAAAGTTCAAAGTTGGGGAAATACTTGAGGTTATGTGTCCCTGAGTCTTGCAGGGATGATCTGCAGAAGTTATAAGAATGAAAGAAAAAAAAAAGATATATCATGGGGCTTGTGATGGAGTCATAAACCTTTTATTAAAATCTGGGAGTGATGGAATACTAGTAGAGCTGTCATAGAGCAAGGAAGAAAGGTATTCTTATGTGTGGTCTATGTGTGTATATATGTTATGTATGCGTGGTGGTGGTGGTGTGTGCATGTGGGTGGGTCAGTGGTGGTGGTGGTTATGTGTGTGTGGTGTTTATGTATGCTTGTGTGTGTATGTATGTGTAACATGAATTGCTAATTGGTTTTATTAATACAAAACCTGGAGCCAGATATTGGGGTAAATGCTGAAAGGTAAGAGAAGCAGAACAAGCCACAGCCAACCTCCCCTCGCCAACTCCTCAGCCAATCTTGCTTCCAGGAATCCTCAGACTGAAAACCTCTGAGTCCTCACCCCTGAGGGTTAGTCAAACTGCTGCTAAAAGCCTCTAGTTCCTGGTCTTCATGACTTAAATACTTTTCTGCTTCCTGCCATCACTTCCTGAGATTAAAGGCATGTGTCCTTCGCAAGCAAAGACATGAGATCTCAAGTGCTGGAATTAAAGGTGTGTGCTACCACACCTGGCTCCGTTCCCAGTGTGGCCTTGAACTCACAGAGACCCAGACAGATCTCTGCCTCCCAATGATAGGAGTAAAGGTGTGTGCCACCACTGTCTGGCCTCTATGTCTAATCTAGTGGCTGTTCTGTTCTGTTCTGTGACCCACAGATAAGTTTATTAGGGTACACAATATATCAAATCCACCTGATGACTCTCTGTTGAACAAAGTAAATACTAAGAATCTCTATGTAGAGTTGCCAACCTGAATCAGTAGAAAAAAATTTACAAAGGGAATATTACTCAAATCTGAAAGTTTTGGAAAATGTCATGTAAAAAATATTTCACTAAGTGGTGGTGCACGCCTTTAGTCCCAGCTCGTGGGAGGCAGAGGCAGGTGGATCCCCATGAGTTTGAGTTGGTAAAGTTTCTGATGTACAAACAGGGTTATGTGAGTTTGCATCCCCAGGAACCCACATTAGAAATTCCAGAGTGGTGGCATGAATCTAAAACTCCAATGCTGGGATATAATGGGGACATCAGGGAGATAGGCAGATCCCTAGATGTCATTGGCTAGCCCATCTAGCCAATTTGTTAGCACTATGGTGGAGTGAAGTACAGGAAAAATGCCCAGCTTCTACTTCTGGTCTCCATTAGCATGTGTACCTGTTAATGCATTCCACAGTTCACCTCTGCATATATACTTAGAAGAAATGAAGCCAGGATCTTGAAACACACATGGACACACAGTAATAGCATTATCATTCACATTTGCTGAGATGTAAAACAGCTCAAATGCCTATCTGATTGTAATAGATTGATATGGATATTCAATGGGAGATTATATAAATACAAAAAGAAATGGAGTTTTGTAGCTGGAGAGCTTCTCTCCAGGTCCCACCAAGCCCCGCAGTCCCACAACCCACGTATAAAATAATCACTCAGACGCTTATATTACTTATAAACTGTATGGCCATGGCAGGCTTCTTGTTATCTACTCCTTCTATCTTAAATTAACCCATT
>CABHPH010136409.1:0-26645 GCA_902168325.1 Peromyscus nudipes | reverse complement strand
TGTAGCTGGAGAGCTTCTCTCCAGGTCCCACCAAGCCCCGCAGTCCCACAACCCACGTATAAAATAATCACTCAGACGCTTATATTACTTATAAACTGTATGGCCATGGCAGGCTTCTTGTTATCTACTTCTTCTATCTTAAATTAACCCATTTCTATTAATCTATAAGTTGCCATGTGGCTCATGGCTTACCGGTACCTTACATCTTGCTTGTCATGGCGGTGGCTGGCAGGCTTCTCCCACACAGCCTTCCACTTCCCAGCATTCTCCTCTCTCCTTGTCCCGCCTGTCCCTCCTGCCTGGCCACTCACCAATCAGTGTTTTATTTATATAGAGCGATATCCACAGCAGAGTTTTGATTTGACATTTGCTACAACATAAATGACTCTAAAACATGCTAAGTAAAAGAATCTAGGTACAAAGGGCCATGTGTTGTGAGATTCTAATTTTTAAACTGTCTACAATACATAAATCTATGGAGATGGAATGTGAAACGATGGCTTCTAGGAGCTAAGGGGACTGGGGAGAGTGTAGAATGGGTGTAGGCTTTTACTGTGGAATAACGACCCTGTCTCAGAACCAGACTGGTTATACCATATTGTGAATATGCTAACTCCCACTGAATTATTCAGTTTTTTTAAATCATTTTTTATTTATTATGTACAGTGTTCCGCCTGCATGTATGTCTACATGCCAGAAGAGGGCACTAGATCTCATAATAGATGGTTGTGAGCTATCCTGTGGTTGCTGGGAATTGAACTCAGGACCTCTGGAAGAGCAGCCAGTGAGTGCTCTTAACCTCTGAGCCATCTCTCCAGCCCATGATTTATTCAGTTTTAAATGGTTAATTTTATGTTATATGAATTTTGCCGAAGTTCTTTTGAATATTTGAAGAATAAATGAGTGCATATGGTCATTTGTTTGGATATCCTGTTGTGAGTTGGTTATTGTGTATAAAATTTCCAATTTCTAGCTCTGTTATCTGAGAACAATGGGAACAAGCAGTGATCACACTAAAGCATCTGTGGCACTGTTTGATTTACATGGGAAAAGGGAGATCCTTGATTGACATGGAACCCACTTATTAACAGAAATAGTTCCTAAAGTCTGATGTGGTGTGAGGGACAGCGGAACAAGATTGCGGTTGCACTGACTGCTGTGTGCATGTGATGCTCACTTGTCAAGGGCAGCTATGCTGTCCTCAGCCCCTCCTCCCGGTGGGAATGCCTGCCTGTGTGAGGGAGCTCATCCAATCTACTCTCCCTTACTTTGACCAATCGCAGATCCTACACCATGGTTGAAATCCTTCTCGGTTAGGGGTGCAGTAGACACACAGTGTTAGCCCCAAAGCAACCTTTAATTGGCTAGAGCTATCATTGTTGAATGACACAAGCTTGCTTCCTCGGGAATGGACGAAAGCACTTCTGAGAATCTGTGCAGATTCGATTTCACATATGGCTCCATGTAACGCTTTTCCTTCAGCAGCATGCCCTCAAAATGGAGTGGATTTCCTGTTTCCAGTGACTTCATCCTACAGCTTTCTTGAGCTCTCCAGTGGTTGTAATATGTAGACTTTCTGTAGTTTGTTCATCAGACTACAGATAAATTTGGACTATTTCAAGTCATTACTTTCCATAACTAGACATAGCATTTTATGTATATTCTACGAAGTCTCTTTTCGGTGTGTATTCACACGTGTTTAATTATTAGCAGTGGTTTCCCTGTTGCATGGATTTCTGAAATGAAGTTCTAGCTCAGGTTAGTACCGAAACTGCAGAGATTAGTAATTAGAGACAGAAATATCTGTGCTGTGTCACCTGTCATATTGGCGATAGGAATGAGAGTTTAAAAAAAAAACTATTTTAAAAATAGTGCCCGTCTTAACACAGTTTTGGCTTTATGTTAATAATGTGATGCAGTGTAACACAGGACAGAATAAGAGAGTAGCAGAGTGGGTGAGGAATTGGATCTGGACTTCCATATTGCTGGCTATGTGGCCTTGGAAAACAAATTATCCTCAGTGTTCCTCAGTTTAGCCTTTAGAAAATGAGGATGATCAACATGTTCTCTAGTCTGATGAACTCTTAAAAGAGTAAGGCCTACCTTATATAGTAAGCTCCAGTAGGGCCTAACGTGTACACAGAGGCTTGCATTCTTTTAAGTTAATGGTTTGAAAATAGAATGAGAAATGTTGCCAGAGTGCTGCTTGTTTGCAGCTGTGAGCAACGGCTGCTTTTCCTTCTCAGTGTTCCCCTCCCAGTTCTCACTGCTGTCTCTTTGCTTAGAAACAGTTTCAGAAAGCCTTAGCCTGAGTGAAAGCTCCTCCCAGAGCTTCTGGAACCCTGGAGTTGGACTTAGTTCTTATGTGTGTATGCAAATGAAGCACTGGAGCGCTGTAGAGATGTAAATAAAGCATTGGCTTTCCAGTCATCAGATTGCAGCGTGCTAGAGCAGTGTGCCAGACTGTTTTTGACAAGCACAGTGAAAGGTTTTTTTCTTCAGCACGACAAATCCTAATTAATTTTCTGAACATTTCAAGCTTCCAGTTGGATCTTTCTGTCATTTGTGACCTGCGACTCGTGCCACAAAGTTGGTGAAAATTTTTAGTTTTGTGGTAAGATAAGATCTGTGTATAGCTTAGTTACGTGAGAAACAAATGTCCGCGAGCGTGAGAGTTGTTGAGTGTGCACAGTGCTTGTTTCCAGCTCTCATTAAGCAGATGCTTTTAGAATGAGTTCTTGTAGCAGCAAGTTCCTCAGGTTGCTGTGGTATTCATCATGACTGACAGCTCACATCTGGAGCTGTAGAAACCTTCATGTTGATAGCCCTCATTTGGCTTCACCCCGTCTTTTGTGGTACAAACTTGCTGTTTGTCTTTTTCTCCCCCTCAAGAAGGAGATGCACAGTCTCATGGGTAACAGTGTTATTTCTTTATTGCTTTCTTCTCATTTCTTATATTATTCAGTAAACAATTTGAGATTATGAACGAGCTGCTCTATTTTCTGTAGCCTTGGGGAGGGAGGGAAGGAAAGGGGATAAGATGGATGTGGAGGGGAAGAAAGAATGAAAAGACTGTTGAGAGTATGTGGTCGAATGCAGGGAAACGACGAGAGAGAGTCCAGGGTAAGGAAAGTGGGAGAGCAGAAGGACAGCTGTTTCACGGCCACAGTGACGATGAGCGTTCTCGCATCTCTTCCTACTCATCCATTACTACCTGATTACTGCAACTATCTGTTTTCTTTAAAATGTTTAATAATTATGATTCTCTAGCTCTGGTACATAAGTCATCAGAAGGTCCACAGCAGCCTAGCGGAATGGACATCCTGTCAGATGCAGCCTGGGTGCAATGTAAATCACCCTAAGTGCCGATTGTCATCCTCACATGAATGAGGAATTTGTGTAGTCCCAAAGGAGTGTTTCTCTTGATAGTTCATTGTGAGGGTTCCTGTGCAGATCTTCTGAAGTCTTGCTAACTCTCCTGTAGTTACCTATGATGCAGACTTTGCAGTGTAGTGGCCCTTGTGAGAAACCAGGCTGCTTGCAGTGGCGACCTGTGCCAAGGTAACTCTCATTCCGTGTTTGTTAGGGAATTTGGTTGGACAGCCTGACCTGTGCTGTGTGTTATAATTGTATGAAGTGTAACAGGTGGGTTTTCATTTCCATGCCTTGTCCATATATGATGCTACTTTAACTTGTGCAGTTGACTGTGGCTTGATTATTATTGTTTAGTGTTTAACGAGCTGGGAATGTGATGGTGGGAAGTCAGAAGTGAGCAAGCACAGTAGTCAGTGCCTTGCATGGTTGTACTTCATGTGTCAGGGATGCAGTGGTAATGAGGTGGACATGCAGGTAAATAAACAAGGTGATTTCCCATGAGTTCCAGGCCAGCTTGAACTTCAGTGTAAGAACCTGTCTCAAAAAGGGTAGGGGTCCCAAGACTTGGCAGAGGTCCCAAGAAGACAGAAAGTCAGGATGATGTGATACACCATGACCTGGGAAGAACATTTGTTTTATTTTAGATGAGTTTGTCAGAGGTCTTTGAGAAGGCATGATTTTAACTTAAGCCTCCTCAGTGAATTGAGGCAGAAGGAGCTGTAACAGCTGCAGTCTCTCTGAGATTAGATAACCCTTGTCTATTTTTTTTAATTATGGGAAATTTCAAATATATGTACTAACCAGTTTAAACAACCATGAACCCCTTTTCTGTCATTATAGATGAACCTTTCTTTAGATTTTTTTCTCTCTTTTCCTTTGTGTGTATGTGTGTGCATGCACAAGTGTGCATGGGTGTCAGAGGAGGCCAGAGGAGGCTGTCAGACTCCTTGGAGCTGGAGTTATGGGCAGTTGTGAGCCACCCAGTGTGGGTGCTGGAAACCAAATTCCTGTCCTCTACAAGAACAGTACATTGCAGGGGAGGAAAATTTCCTCCACTCTCCAGATCTCCTAGCCAGGTCTGAAATAACTTATTTAAAGACAGACTAACAGGAACAAATACAGATAGAGGGAAGTGTAACCAATTTATTATTCATGCTTTAGGAGTGACTAAAGAATATTCTTAGGCTAGAACCCATGTCCCAGGGTAGACTGTCTGTTTCTACACTTAGGAATAGTGGAGAACAGTGATTCTTGGAGAGATGTGACTGGATGGATTAAAAGGGGAATGATGTAGCAGCAGTAGATGAAAAGGGCTTGGGGGACCCAGGAAGGCCTTTCTGTGACTGCCTTCCTCCTGGGTATGGGGCAGGGCCTTTAAGAAGGAAATTGATGTGACTAATTTCCAGACAAGCTAAGTTGTAGAATTTCTTTACAGCCAGCTCCTACACAGAAGGATAGAGAGAAGGAAGAGTAACATTTCTAGGTTTTTCTGCAGATGTTGGGGGTCCAGGAGGGGGTGTTCCTGTTTCTATGGCCTGCTTTACAGGCGCAGGGGAGCAGGATAAAGAAGGCAGCAGAGGGTCGTGGTCATCCTATGTCTGTGCTCCTTTCCTTCAGTTCACGGTCCTAAGCATTTCACACTCTGAGCCTCAGGTACCTGGCTCACAAAGCTATAGGTCTTAGGTTCACAAAAGAATAGTTCATGCCAATAGGATATTGAGTATTATTTTATGGTTTCCACAAAAGATGATTGGAATCCCTGGTTTGATCAGATGTCTTTCCAATCTTTCAATAGTTTGGACTCTTGACCAGAAAGTGTTATATTTGTCAACTTGTTGAAGAGATGTGATATTTTTTTTCCTAGAATGTGAGGAGGGGGGGAAACTATAAAGAGAAGATTTTTAACTGAGATTGGTAATTTAGCTATCACGAAAGATAGAGCATGTTCTGGAAAATTATGCTTGGGGAGTTTTGCTTATATGGTGCAAGGTGAATCTAAAAAGAGATGATAGATAATTAATGATTATTATTGTTACTTTGCTCTCTAAGCCAAATGTCAAATGAGGGTCAGTCCTATAGTGTTAGTCCTTAAGATGAGTGTTGAACTCTTCTATATGTTCAGAAAGAACTCTGATATGATAGTTTACTGTAGAGGAAAAGCCAGACACAGAAATTCAGTAGATTGTTGCTACTGACAATGTCTTCCTCATACTGTTGATTTAAAAAACATTTGCCATCACTTGAATCGATTTGGGATTGCAGACCTGTGTTTGAACCTGAAGACCCCCTCTAGTAACTGCCCCCAGAATTTGTAGGCCAGCTGGGATTAGTCCTTGGGGAGCCATTCAGTTCCTTCCAGGGAATTATGTCTGTAACCCCAAATCATGCTCACATTCCTTCTTGATTTTTGGATATGAGACCACATTTTTTCCCTAGTAGTCTTATCTTGAACCCTCTTTTTCTAAAAAAGTAGATTCCTTCTGTGATCTTTGATATTTGCTTTTCTTTTCTGATATAACAAAAATCCTATGATTTTACATATTGAAGGCGTATTTTTATTTTTGTATTTTCTTGCCACACACAATTCCTAATAGGACAGTTGCATAATGAAGACTAATTTGAATATCCATTAATTAATGACACTTGTGATAGAAGAAAATGACCATATTTAACAGTATATTGTTAGTCTAGAACAAATTGCTGCCACAGCTGTCTCTGAAAAGGCTTGCATGATGTGTCTAGTTGAGCTAGATGCCAACAGATCAACAAGTACAGGGCTACTATAATATTGAAACCCAGTATTAAAATTCATCAAAAGCTCTCATTTATACTTTTTATTAAATTTTCAAAAATTGCAGTTATAACATGACTGACTATATTTGGATATGAGGGAAATGATCTTCCTAGTGTGTTTCATATTAAGGAGGCACTTTGTGTCCTCCTTGGATATTTAGCAAGGTCACAGCAGATGTGGCTTACCTATTTATTTTGGATGTGAGGATACTGGTTCTAGCAAGTAGACACAAAAAGAATATAGTGGTTTATGCTAGGAAACTAATGAAGGATGAAGGGTTGGTGCTGCTCAAGCCTGGGCCCCCATAAACTGCAGTAGATGTGGGTGCTGACCCTCAGTATGTGCGGAGTGCTCTTCTCTAAACCATCTGGTGCAATGCATTTATATGAGCAAATTACAGATGTAAATGTGGCCGTGCAGGGTTCGATGTGCACTGTGGTGCTGTCTGCCAAATCACACTTCACATTCTTTGTACTATGTATGATTTCTTGAGATATGTTACATCTGTTTGCTATGCCCTCTCTTAATACACACTCCATTAATATAGTGCATTAATGCTGTGCCGCGGTGGGATTGTTCCATGTCTGTACCTGCTCCTCAGAAGATCTCAAGAGGAAGGAAGCAGCCCCAGTTCTCCATCGCTGCATTTCCTTCCTTGCTCAAATGATGTGAAAGGACTCAATGCATTGCTGCCTGCGCTTTGAGACTCTGGAATCCTTAGCTAATCCCGTCGTTTCTGATGTTCGTCTGTTTGATACTCTTTCTAAAGAGTTGGAAGACTTTTTGTGAGAAAATGTAAAGTGATTTGCCAGAGTCACAAGTTAGGGGCTGCTACTAAAAACCAACTGAATCTGATGGTTACTGTGGCAGGATTGCTGCCTGTTTTGAGTATTTGTGGGTAGAAGTCCTACACAAGCCTGACAATGTACCTTCAGGACTCAGAGCTGAGTGACAGGAGAGAAATGACTCCTGAAGCGTCCTCTGAGCGGCGACACACTGCCTCCTACACCAGGCAATCATCATAATCAAAATAAAAGTTATTTAAAAAGAATCCTGATGTTCTTACCTTATTTAATTTATTTTAGTATTTTTCATAATTATTATTATTTTTAATACAAGTCTTTTAATGTCCCGAAAGACACCCCAAATCGTTCTTAAATGCAGAATCTTGTTTCTGGAGCTGGGTAACTGAGGTCTCACTCATCAGCCTGCTCCACTGTTCCCTTTCCAGACACACAGATGCCATCCAAAAACTTTCTGATATCCTTGTTTTTAGCTGTTGTGGCTTGCTGAATCAGAGCCACTGAATTTGATACAAGTTCAATATCATTCCCTTCAAGGATTAATTCATCCTTCTGGGCTTGAGAGACAGAACAAGCAACGCTTGTCCTCATCCGAACCCTGTGGATGTATTTTTCACCCAAGAAATTTCAGATTTCAACCAAAGACCCATTCTCCTGAGTAACGACGCTGATGGGAAAAAGTGAGCACACACAGACCTCATCCTGTAGGAGAAGCCCAGTGTAACACCCTTGATCATGTTCTGAACGTGACTGCAGATGGTTCATACAGTGGCCAGTTCCTTCCTGTTACCCCACTGTTTGTCAACCCAGAGCCCTTCTTCTTCCCAAGGAGACTCAGCTCTATATTGATGTGGTTGAAGTCCCTCCGGAGGGTTCCTCTGGGGCCCTTCACAATGATGTCCAGAGTGATGTTCACATTTTCTGGAATGTTGACAGTCTGATTGCTGAGAATGGTCTTCATTCTCGTAGTAGATGGGGCCTTAATAATAATTATTATTCATTATTTATTATCAAATAATTATTCATTAAACAATAATCTAGTTTTATTATAATAATTATTAAATAATTATTTATTACTTTAGAATTACTAAATAATCATTTATTATTTATTAGATATACAGTGTTCTTCCTGCATGTATACCCCCATGCCAGAAGAGGGCACCAGATGACATTACAGATGGTTGTGAGCCACCATGTGGTTGCTGGGAATTGAACTCAGGACCTCTGGAAGAGCAGCCAGTGCTCTTAACCTCTGAGCCATCTCTCCAGCCCCAAGATCTAAGATTTTTGAGATGAAACTTTTAACAGAATTCAATATAAAATTAAGACACAATACTAACATCAAACATTTTACGTGCAGTAAGTCCAAATATATTAACTCGGAACAAGAGTTCTGAGTTAGAACATGAGTTCAATACATGAGTAGTAGTCTATTTAACATTCTACAGCACTCCATTCTACTCCTCAGTGTTCTCCAGCACTCCATTCTACTCCTCAGTGTTCTACAGCACTCCATTCTACTCCTCAGTGTTCTACAGCACTCCATTCTACTCCTCAGTGTTTTATAACACTCCATTCTACTCCTCAGTGTTCTACAGCACTCTATTCTACTCAGTGTTTTATAACACTCCATTCTGCTCCTCAGTGTTCTGTGGCACTCCATCTATGTAGCAAACACAGAGGGCTGGAGATGTGGCTCAGTGGTTAAGAGTCTAACTGCTCTTTCAAAGGATCCAGATTTGATCCTCAGCAATCACAGGGTGACTCCCAGTCCCCCCTCTCAAAGCTCCAGTTTCAAGAGTCTGACAATGTCTTTCTGGCCTCTAAAGGTGATGTACACATTTCACTGCACTTACATACATATAGGCAAAACAAACATAACAAATAAAATTAAAATAATGAAATCTTTTTTAAAAATTGAAGAAGGGGGGATTTATAACAAGCAAACATTTCTAGGAATAATCTAAAGTTTCATGTATGGTTTTATATTTTATAAGTTTATATATGGAAAGTTCATTTAAAGGTATAAAAGGCACTGGATACCTGGGCAGAGTCTGTATTCATGACTTTTTAGAAACAGTAGGATGTTAACAAAAATTTCAATTTTTCTGGGGATGTTGCCTAATTCTTTGCAAATTTATTGTAGGACAATAAATAGATAAGATAAAGATTTAACCCAGAAGGAGGTGATGTGAGGGAGGGCAGTAGGATGGGGAAAAGAAAGCAATGTATTGACACACACACATGCAGATGCCATGGTAAAACCCAGCGTTTTGTATATGTCTTAGTTTGCCTCTCTGTTGCTGTAATGACTGACCACAAACAACTTTGGGAGGGAAGGGTTTATTTCATCTTACAGGTCAGCAGTTCTCAGCCTTTCCAATGCTGCCAACCTTTGACATAGTTCATGTTATGGTGACGCCCAACCATAAAATTATTTCATTGCTACTTCATAACTGTAATTTTGCAACTGTTATGAATTGTGATGTAAATATCTGATGTGCAACCCCTGTGGGGTTATGACCTACAGGTTGAGGACCACTGTTACAGGTTAGTCCATCACTGAGGGAAGTCAGGGCAGGAACTCAAGGTAGTAACCATGGAGGAATGCTGCTTACCAGCTCTCTCTCTTTCTCTGGCTACGCCCCATGCATTCTCAGCTAACATTTTTACTTTATTTTTATTTTTATTTTTTTTAAGATTTTTCTTTATTTATTATGTATACAGAAGAAGGTGCCAGATCTCATTACAGATGGTTTTGAGCCACCATGTGGTTGCTGGGAATTGAACTCAGGACCTCTGGAAGAAAAGTCAGTTCTCTTAACCTCTGAGACATCTCTCCAGCCCCTTAGCTAACATTTTTATACAGTGCAGATAGACTCACAGTAATCTGGGTCCTCCCACATTAAGCAAGACAATCCTTTACAGACATGGCCACAGGTCAACTTGATATGGGCATTCCCTTAACTGAGACCCATTCAGATGTCTCTAGACTGTCAAGTTGACAGCTCAACTTAAAAACAATACAAAAGCCGGGCGTTGGTGGCGCACGCCTTTAATCCCAGCACTCGGGAGGCAGAGACAGGTGGATCTCTGTGAGTTCGAGGCCAGCCTGGGCTACCAAGTGAGCTCCAGGAAAGGCGCAAAGCTACACAGAGAAACCCTGTCTCGAAAAACCAAAAAAAAAAAAAAAATAATATATATATATATATATATATACAAAAAAGGGAAATTGTTTTACAAAGTGGTTGAAAAAATTAAATATATAGAATAGGAGGCAAACTTTTAACAAGCAATAACTAAACAGTGTACCGTTTGAATAATTATGTTGCCTATACAGTCATGTAAGAAAATCAACCGATTAAAGATGGAGATTTCAGTAAACAGTGGAAGAGTCTGGGGTTTTAGGGAAGTGACTCTGACAGCAGAGGCAGAGCTGAGAAGACCCAGGTCCCTCGGGTTCTGTTCTCTCGTTTGGTTTCCATGGGATGGTCACTGTGTTTTAGGATTAGACTTTAAATTTCTTATCTTTGTAGTGACAATGTTAAAATTATTGAGAATTACATAAAAATAACCTACATATTTGTTAAGGGAGGCTGAGAAAAAAAGATTACCTAGTTTTTAAGAGTTTATAGGGGCTGGCAAGACGGCTCAACAAGTAAGGTGATTGCCACCAAGCTGGACAGCGCATTTCACTGCTGGCCCTCCAGGTTGGAATCGAGACCCCATGGTTACCACCGAGGTCCCGGGATTTGCCTGTCTGTGCCTGGGGATCTGAACTCAGGGGCTCATGCTTGTGAGACAGGTACTTTTCCAACCGAGCCCTCTCCCCAAACCAACCCTTCCCCCTTCCCCCCCTTTTTTTTTTAATCTTTTGAGATGGAATCTCACTTTGCTGAAACTCTTGATTCTCCTGATTGCAGCTGTTGGGATTGTATAGACCACCATGCTCAACACAACCTGCCTGCTTTTCAAATGATAATTACAGAAAAGCAATTTCTTCTCTGTGGCATTTCCTAGGATAACTCTATCCTGCCAGCACATGTCTTTCTTGTGCTTCTATTGGTTTGCCAGATCATTTTTATTGTGTAGTGTAGAAAACAAGTGGTATAGTTCATGTTGATAATTTCAAGGTTTTTTGAGAAATTAGGCACAATAGTTCATGCCTATAGCCTGAGCTACTTGGGAGACTGTGGTAGGATTGCTTAAGCTCAGGAGTTTGGGACCAGCCTGGGACATGTAGTGAGACTTTACCTTTTAAACAAATATATAATTCATGGGAAAAAAAAACTAACTTTTTGTTGTTAGTCCTTTTTTTCATGCCTCAAAATTGTAGCTTGGTTTCTCCACACACCTGCCTTAGTTTAACTTCTCAAATGAATTTGAGAAAGCCGGTCTTCTTATTACCACGACAGAATGCCTGACAGAAGCCACTTAATGGAGAAAGGATTTACGCTGGCTTGTGTTTGAAAACAACTCCTATGTGGTGGTGTGAGTGTGAGTTGACAGCTCCTATCACATGACAGCTGGGGAGCAGATCCAGCTCTCCAGTTCCTGCTCCAACAGCACTGCCTCTGCCACTTGGGCCCCATGAACAGAAAGTTCCATGGGCTCCACCAACACCAGCAGAAGTGAGTGTTCAGTCACTGGAGCCAGTGAGGGACATTTCATGTTCAAACTACAGCAGTTGACTACATTTTTATAATGGCTTTATTACGGTCTAATTCACATCTGTCAAGTCCAGCTTCTTGAAATGTACAACACCACGGCTCTTTGTAAAGCTTTCTCTCCATCCCCACTGTCAGGTTTCAGAAACTCCACACCTATTAGCAGGCAGGCTTCACCTCCTCAGTCGCTGACATCCTTATCTACTTTCTGCCTGTGTGGATTTGCCCTCTCCGAGTATTCTGTATAAATGTAATTGTATAACATGTGCCCTTTTAACCACAAGATACAGGGATTCGAGTCTAGAAATATCCCATTCTTACCTAGGCTGATTTGAGCATTCTACATTCCAGAAACCTGATGAGATGTAAGAAAATAGATGTGATTTTCCCCCACCAGATGGAGAGAGCATTTCTCAGAGGTGCTCTCTTAAGAATTATTAGCTTTGCAAGAAGGAGAACTACTTGGAAAGGGAAGAAGAAGACCTCCAATGGGCTGAGCATAGAGCTCAGTGCCACCTACTAGCCAAGTGGGCAGGGCCCCTGCGCAACCAGTACCCACCCCCAGAAAAAAAGAGAACAGTAATTGAGAATAACACTTTTATTTCAGGTACTTGTACTTGCTTGTTCGTCTGTTGTTTTGAAATAGAGCCCCACTCTAGCCTGAGCTATCCTTAAACTCATGACAACTCTACAGGCATGAGCCACCACAAACCTTTAGCTGTATTTGGATGGCTTGGTGGTTCAAATTACCATTTAGTATGACGGCTAACCCTGGCTATTGACACTGAAAGTTGTTGCCGGCATTCGGTGTTACTGCCAAGTGACTGTGTTAGGTGGCGTAGGTGTGAAGAGTGCTTTTGTAGGGTGACTCTTCTGAATTACTTTCTAAACATATTAGTGAGTCTTACATGTGTACACTCAGCTGAAGGAAACACTCCTTGATATGAATTGCTGTTGCTTAATTTGGTAATCAGGATGTTCATCATCTGACCTTTTCAATACCTTTGGAGCAGGAACACAAAGCTCTCTCTTGATTTTACAGGGTGGCCAGAGAGGCAGCACTTTAAAAATTAGCATATGAATGTTTTGACTGCCTCACTTAAGACAGCCTGTCAGCTTGGCAGCTCTAAGCCTGTTATTTCTGTGTCTTCCCTTTTTCCAATTTCATGTTTTGACAAATAAGATTGTACTTTTGACAAGTGATTTCTATTCCATCTAAGAATTTCAAAGTGTTTTAAATGTGTTTATTAAACTATCTAAAGATCATCACATCTTCTCATCTTTGGTAATACAAAATTTTCCCTGATAGAAGGATAGAAAGTGATAGTACTGGCATTCCTGCAGTAAAATAAAATTTAGAAAATAATTGTTTTTCTTTTCTTTCAGAATAATTATTCCATAGCTTTCAGAACCATTTCTTTCAATTCTTCTGATTTAGGACTGAGTGTTTTTGAATAATGCCCACCCCCCAACCCCCTGTTGTGAAAGGTCTTACTCTGTAGCCTAGTCTGGTCTGGAACTCACTATGTAAAACAGAATTCATGACAGTGGCTGTCCTCCAGCATCAGTCTTCCCAGACTGAATTTGTAGGTCTTAGGCATCCCACTGAAAAAGTCTTATTGCTAAAGCAAATTCTATGTATTTAATATTATTATGTAACTGAAATTATAGTTATTTATTTGTTCAACAGATATTTAATGAATACTGTGCTGGATAGTTTTGTGTCAACTTGATACAAGCTAAAGTCATCAGAGAGAATGGAACCTCAATTAAGAAATTGCCTCCATAGATAGGTCTGTAGGCAAGACTGTAAGTCATTTTCCTAATTAGTGATTGATGGTTAAGGGCTCAGCCCATTGTAGGTGGGGCCATCCCTGGGCTGAAAGCAGGCTGAGCAAGCCATGAAGAGCAAGCCAGCAAGCAGCACTTCTCCATGGCCTCTGCATCAGCTCCAGCCTCCAGATTCCTGCTGTGTTTGAGTTCCTATCCTGACTTCCTTCAGTGATAGACTAAAATGTGGAAGTGTAAGTCAAATAAACCCTTTCCTCCGCAACTTGCTTTGGGTATGGTGTTTCATCATAGTAATAGTAACCCTAATTAAGACAAGTACTTATGCTGGGACTTGCCCCAAAGTCTGGAGTCACAATGGTGAACATACCCCATCCATAGAGCTTACATATGCAAAGTAAATGACGTTATCTAAAATTGATTGCTTATTTATTTCATTATTTGAGATGGACTCTTACTATGGCTCTAAACACCTGAGCTCAAGTAATCCTCCTGCCTCGACCTCCCAAGAGTTGAGACTATAGGCTTGTATAGAAGAAAGACCAAGTGGGTGTCCTGTTTGGGAAACAGAACCAAACAAAACTTGAACGCAAAGGAGGAAACACCTATTTTCCAGGAAGGACATTTGCAGATATTTGCAGCTACTAAGGTTGTGAAAGCTGGTGTGGCTGCAGCAGAGAGAAGGCCAGCACAATGAGAGTGGGGGTAAAAAGCAGTCTAGAACATGAGAAAGTCATTGAGTTTGTACTTCTATTCTGTGTGTGTGTGTGTGTAGGTCATGACTCATTTGAGTATTTTACTCTTTTTCTCTCTTGCTGTCTTCTTTAAAATTGATAATTTCATACATGCATGTATATATTTTGATTGACTCTACCCCCTATTCTCTCCCATACAATTCTCCCCACACCATTTTCTCCTCCCAACTTCCTGT
Source organism: Peromyscus nudipes (assembly GCA_902168325.1). Classification (NCBI taxonomy): domain Eukaryota; kingdom Metazoa; phylum Chordata; class Mammalia; order Rodentia; family Cricetidae; genus Peromyscus; species Peromyscus nudipes. The sequence goes on along the minus strand of CABHPH010136409.1, from coordinate 12,287 downwards.
GATTTGTGTTTCTAAATTGTGGAGTCCACTTAGTGTCACCTATATGTGCGTAAGTGTAGGGCGCTCTCTGGGGCTGCATTCCTAAGCACAATGACTCTCCCTCCCCAGCAGCCATCATTGCTAGTAGCTCCTCTGCCCCATCCATGTTAGTATTTTAGCTGTCTTGATCATGTGCAGGTCTTATACATGTGAACCGCCTCTGTGAGTTCACATGGATGTGGCGGTTTCTCCACTTTACTCTCAGACGGGTCTCTCAAGAAACCTGGAGCTTGCCATTTTGACAGTGAGCCTCTGGTATCTGCCTGTCTCTTCCATCTCCAGTGCTGAGGTTGCCAGCACACATCAGTGTACCCAGTTTTTACATGTGGGCAAAGGATCTGAACACAGAAACTCATGCTTTCACACAGGTCTTTGACTAGGAGAAATATGTAGTCTGGTTTGTGTTCAGGGTCGTTCTGCTTGACCAAGAGACCAACAGTGTGGAAGCTACAGCAGCAGGGAGCCCAGATGATATTAATGACATTGGTGACTGAAAAGGAAGGGGCAGAGTGACAGAAGTGTTGGGGTTTGGGTTAGATTTTGTAAGGATGCGACATGTTGAGGGCTTGCTAACGCCTTGGATGTCAACAAAGTGAAGAGAGAGGTCAGAGGTGACTGTGAAGATTTGGGCCTGTGAATGAAGATGCTGCTTACTGGTGTGCTAGAGACCTGCTCAACCCTCCAAAGAAGGAAGGAAGGCGATTGTGCCTTGGAGCTCTTCAGCAGACTCATGGGTGTGATCATGCAAGGAAAATGTCCCCAAGCACAGATAAAATCAAATATCTCTGAAGAAACAGAAAGCAATTGTGATTATTTTAGTTAAAAAACTATTGAGTGACTCATTGAATCATTAAGAAATCAGGCTAGTTGGGGTGGAGAGATGGCTCAGCGATTAAGAGTACTGGCTGCTTTTCCAGACGACAAGGTTGCTTCCCAGCATCCACATGGAGCCTTGTAACCTCCCATCCATCAAGTTCCAGGGGACCTGACACCTTCTTCTGGCTTCCTTGGCATGCAAGTGGTACACAGACATACATGCAGGAAAAGCATCCCACACAGATTAAAAAGAAAAGACTGGTAAGACAGGCTTAGAAGTGAGTAGAAATCAAGGAGACCAGTTAAGAATTTTGTTCTTATGATGCCACAGCAGCTGTGTTGTATCAAGGATGTTGGAGTTGGAACTGTTGAGTCTGGATCTGCAGTAAGATGTCACTGTGAGGCTACCATCATCGAGGGCCGAGAAGCTGCATCTGTCTTCCTTAGCTTTGGCCACTCACTTGGGTGTCACTTCACAGTCACAATTCTATCAGAGGACTGGACCTAGGTGTTGTCCTTCATTCTAGCTGTCAGGTGCTAGGAGCACTCATTGTCTGAACTTGGGGATGCTGTAATGACAGAAATTCCCTACACCCCACCATGAATCACACCATGTGGAAGTCCCCCAAAGCAGACAGTGTGAATTGAGTAACCTGTTCTACCTACTTCCCCAAAAAACGAAAAAAAAAAAGAAATTCTCTTACTTCATATTCAAGTTTTAGCTCTATGAATGTTATTTACTTACTTTTTTTTTTTTTTTTGAGCTAGCATCTTACTTTCTAGCCCAGGGTAGTCTTGAACTTCCTATGTAGCTTGGGCTGTCTCCAGGTTCACAATCTCAGCCTCACAGTGCTAGGGTTTCAGCCATGCATCACCAGTCCACTTCATATTGATAACATTCTTACGATAGTGGACTCACTGCTTGCCAGAGAGATAAGAACCGCTTTGCTGGCCAGCAGCCACATCACTGGGTGAGCGTCATGGAGCAGGAGGGCTGGGCACTTGTGCTGAGTGCCTGTCCCTGCTGTCTTCTGTCACAGAGCTCAGGCAGACGATTATTTGCAGAATGTTTGCTCTTTTCACGGATTGTTTTTAAGCTTTGGGAAAGTCAGGGTAGACTTGGTTCTAGATGCAGTCTTCTACTTGGATGTGACACTTCTTTGTTTTTGTGTTTTGAGACAGGATCTCATGTAGCCTGGCTGGCTTTAAACTTCGAATCCCCCTTCCTCTATGTTCCAAGTACTGGGATTACAGTACTTGATTACAGGCCTGTGCCATCATGCCTAGCAATGTTACATTTTTGGGAGTGATGTTTGCCTTTCTCTTTTTTAGTGTACGTGGTACATTATGTTACATAAAGACGGTTTCATACAGGCATATGGTGTACTTGGAACATAGTTCCCCATGCCCAGCTACTCTTCCCTTCCTCACATTACAACTCCCATGAGTTCCTTTGTTTCCTAGACGGTTTCACTTTTACTCTCATGTCATATGTACATATATGATTCTATGCTGATATAAAATCTAGGAACCGTAAATGAGAGAAAATACGACTTTTGCCTTCCTGAGACTGACTTAATTCATTTAATATGATGGTCTCCAATTGCATCTATTTTCCTGCAAAAGGCACAATTTCATTCTTCTTTATGGCTGAAAAAAAATACATTGTGTGTATAAACTACATTTTTGTTTTCTTTTATTTCTTGATACAGGGTTTCTCTGTAGCCCTGGGTGTCCTGGAACTCACTCTGTACACCAGGTTGGCATCGAACTCACAGATCTGCCTGCCTCTGCCTCCCAAGACCTGGGACTAAAGGTGTATACTACCACTGCCCGGGTAAACCACATTTTGTCTGTTCCTCTGTGACAGACATGTGATGTTGGTTCCTTAGTTATGACTAGAGCTGCAGGAAGTACTGGTGATGCACAAGAGCCCTTTGGGCAAATACCCAGAACCTGATGTTCTGAAATCTCTGCTGAATGTCCTGGGTGATGCCTTTCCTCTCTCACAGGAACCTCTGTGGAGGTTCTTACGGACACAGAGCAAATAGGCATTCAGCTGTCGTAGGTCTCTGAGTTGATTTCTGGAGCTGTGTGTCTCTGTAGCCTGGTCAGAACATTCCAGCTGTTTTATCTTCTTCAAACCCTGATTTCCGCCTTCTCAACTCCAGGAGGCTGTTGTGTTCTTTAGTGCTGCCGAGGCAGCAGGGGGTCTTGGATTGTACCTCCAAAGAGAAGCCAGGGTCATGGCAGACTCTCTTCTCTACTTCTCAGCTTTCACAGTATGGTGCCACCTATTGTCTAAAATGCTTTGAAGGTAGCATTTCCCCTTTATTTTGTTCAGTCTTTTAGTTATGTCAGACCAGCAAGTTGTTCTTTCTTGGACAGCAGCAAGAATCACATTGGAAATTGATGGGACCACTGCAATACATGACACTACTTCAATACACAACCCATGGTATGACAAGAAAGGAATTTAAAAACCGAATCCAGACGGGTAGCACAGTAAACTACACTGGCAATAGCTGTATTTAAATATTCAAGCTTGTCCTTATAGTGGAGATATTGCATATATGTTTATGTGTATATATAATCAAACATATAATCTTTCCAATGACCATATTTAGGTAGGTGCTGTTATGCCCTTGAGAGTGGTAAAAATTCAGACACAGCAAAATGGAGTAACGCAAGGTCACATAGGTAGCAAATGATGGCTCTTGAGTTTGCATCAGGCAGTATTAGTAAATAACAATTGCTATCTGAAGGAGACCAGTCAGCCTGCCTATCCTATCTGGCAGTGAAGGCGGCTGTATTTTTAAAAAAGAAATATATTAAACCAGGAAGCCTGGCCAAAGCCTGTAGTTCTAGCCTTTGGGAGGTAGAAGCAGAAGGATCAGAAATTCAAGGTTATCTCTGGCTATATACCTAGTCCAGACCAGCCTGGGATATAGGAGATCCTATCTTCCCCATTAAATTAAATATATAACATTGCTTAAGATTCAAGTTAAAGCTGGGCGGTGGTGGCGTACACCTTTAGTCCCAGCACTCAGGAGCCAGAGGCAGACTGATCTCTGTGAGTTTGAGGCCAGTCTGGTCTACAAAGTGAGTTCTAGGACAACCAGAGCAGTTACACAGAAAAACAAAAGAATAAAATTCAAGTTTAATCTTTCCCTCCCTCTTTCTTCCTTCTCCCCCATGCCGCAGCCCCTCCTTTATCTCTCTCATCTTGTTCACATTACATCTTTGGAGAACTTTTATAAACCTAAAGTTTTATGTGTTATTAATGTAGTCTTTATAGCTGTGTTTATTCATGTGTGCATTTATCTCGATACTGATTTGTCTGTAAACTATATCATGTCTATCATCTATCTATCTATAATCTATCAATTTATCTATCTGTCTGTCTGTCTGCCTTTCTATCATCTATCTCTCTATCATCTATCATCCACCTATCTATCTATCTATCTATCTATCTATCTATCTATCTATCTATCTATCTATCTATCTATCATCTATCTATCTATCTATCATCTATCATTTGTCTATCTGTCTGTCTACCTGTCATCTACCTATCGGTCATCCATCTGTCCATCTCCAGACCAAACCTCTTCCTCCTTAATCCTCTTCGCTGCATCTGTCACTTCAGTATCTGTCACTCTTCAGGTCTCAAGCTGAATTTGGAGTCTGCCTGTTCCTTCTGTGAGCTGTACTTTAACTAATGGAGTGCTTGCTTTTCTGAAAGATGACACATTCTGAGATAATCCTTAAATCTTCCCCTCTTGGCCCCTTCACAAGCAGCTTCTCCTAAGAAGGCTCCTCTTTTGTGTGCGCTGCCCCAGTTCAAGGCTGCTTCATCCCTTATTGATTTATTGCCACAGAAACTTACTTGATCTTCTTGCCTGTGTTGTTCTCGTATTCTGTCTTTCAGAGTATTTACAGGATTATCAACATAAAACCCAGATGGATTTGCCAGTCCGCTGTGTGAAATCCTGTGCAGGCTCATCACCTTAGTCTAGCTGCAGAGTCAGGAGGCGCCTCCTTTCAATTCCAGCCCCTTGTGGACATGCTACACTGGGAGTTTGCTGACCCTGTATTTTTAGTTTCCTCTTCCTAAAACGGGAATGTTAATAGTCCTTTTGCATGAAGAAGTTATTTCATGTTATTTTATTGCATATTTGAGTGTCTTGTATGTGAGTGAATGTGTGTGTGAGTGTGTGTGATGGGTGTGAGTGTGTGTGGTGTGTATTGTATGTGAGTGTGTGTGGTGTATGTGAGTGTATGTGGTGTGTGTGGTATGTGTGTGGTGTATATGAGTATGTATTTGGTGTATGTGTATGTATGGTATTTATAAGTGTATGTGGTGTATGTGTGTGTATGTTTATGGTGTGTGGTGTATGTGAGTGTGTGTGTATGGTGTATGTAAACGTGTATGTGGTATATGTGTGTGCATGTGCATGGCACCTGTGAGACAGCTTCCTTTATCACTTTGTACCTCATTTCTTTGAAGCAGGGCCTCTTGCTGCTCTTGGAGCTTATATTTTTCAACCAGGCTGGCAGCCAGTAAGCCCCAGCAATCCTCCTGTCTCTACCACCCTCTTCCATGCCAGTGCTGGGTTTAAGGTTATGCTCAGGACCATACCCTGATGGTAATGTGGGTGCTGATGTATGAATTCTGGTTCTTATACTTGCACAGTAATTGCTCTTAACTACTCAGCTATCTTTTCTGCACCAAGGTAATATTATTTGAAGGAAATAAAATAGCCATTTAAATGTTTCAGTGTTTGAATGTACTCAGTGAATGATGACTAGTATTATTAATACTCTTTCATAGCATTCTAAGCTTTAAAAAAATATTTTTGTGCATGTGTGAGAGTGTGTACACATGGATATGGAGCCCAGCTTCAAGTACTATTTCTTAGATGTTACTCATCTTGTTTTATGATACGGGGCCCCTCACTGGGACCCGGGATTTTCTGATTAGGCTAGGCTGGCTGGCCCAGGGTCGATCCTCCTGCCTCTGCTTCCCCAATGATGTGCTTATATTGCATTCTAATGCAACCAGCTTTTTATGTGGGTTCTGGGGATCAAACTCAGGTCCCAATGCTTGCACATCATCAGTCAGTTTACCAAGTGAGCCATCTTCCAGCCCTGCCCCTTTTTAGTGGTTTTGTGGGTTGTTTTGTTTTGTTTTGTTTTTGAGACAAGTGTTGGTCTTATAGCCCACATTGACCTCCAAATGGAGGAAACATGTCTTCCTAACTTCATTCCAGTACAGCTTGCCTTGTGTTTTAGGGTCTATTGGATGACTGCTAATGACTTGCATTTCAGATTTGGGGTCTTCGCTGAGTCTAGAACACTGCCACTCAGAGCCTCTTTCTGCTTTTTGAAAAAATGCTGTGGCTGTCCCAGCCGTCAGAGTCAGATTTCACTACCCCTGGGCTTCCCTAGCCCCAGTGTCAGGTGCCTCCCAGGTCCCGTCTTCAGGTACTTGGTTTGCACTCGCAGGAGCCAAGTGTGTGATCAGAGGGTATTGGCTGCTGCTCTTGTGTGAGGTGTGCACCTCACTGTACCTGACTGCTCCTCCACAGCACAGCTGCCACCACTCATTTCCATCTTGGCTCCCAGAACTGAGGTATCCAGTGGGTGCTCAGTTAGTGTTGAACTAAACAGGACCCCCAGCCTCTCCAGAGCTGCTGGCAATGGGAGGAGGAGAGGTAAGACCCTTAGAAGTGGACCTTATGGGGTAGGAGGATGGAGGCAGTTCCTGCAGCCAGGGGCCATGTGGCTCACTCAAACTGTGGCAAGTTATTATAGTTTCTTAGAAAAGCAAGACTTTAACATAGTTATGTGTGAAATGTCACTAATGAAGTAAATTTTCTTGGTATCAGATATACTTCTACCTTTGTCCTTTTACATTCTCTACACCTCTCTAAGGTACTTAAAAATAATTCAGAGGTCTCTAGAATAACAGGGAACTGTATTCTCCAAATACAGTTTCACGTTGTGTTTAAAACAAAATCATTGCAGACAAGCATGAGGCTGGCATTTCCAGGCCTTTAGCCATGATCAGTGTGACACATGCCAGTCCTTAGGAACTCTTCCACCACTCACGTACTTGTGCTTTTGTTCAGATTTGGATAGACCAGTAGTTACTGAAGTACTATGTACTAGACTGGCTTATAGCAACTGTGTTTAGGGAAGTCATTTGCAAAGTTTTGTGTTAAAAAATCAGTAGGTTGGGACTAGAGAGATGGATCAGACGTTAAGAGCATTGGCTGCTCTTCCAGAGGACCAGGGTTCAATTCCCTGAACCCAAATGATGGCTCACAATCATCTGTAACTCCAGTTCCAGGGGATCTGATACCCTCCTCTGGCTCCACGAGTATCAGGCATACACACGGTGCACAGACATACATGCAGGTAAAAACATATATACATAATATAATTTAAAGTATCTTTTAAAAATCAGGAGGTTATAAAATGCCCTTTAGTAACTTAAGATCTAGAAAATATATCCTTGCTGTTGAGTTTTGAATCTTGGAAGCAATAATATTAATGTGTGTGTAGGTCATTTTGACCTGTGGTAATTTAGTAGCTTCATATAAAAAATTCCTGGTGGTGCATATATATTGGTAGGAGGTGAAGCTGTGAATATCTCAGGTATAAATACCAGTTCAATTTCTATTAAGCCCAGTAAATTAGGCACAAAGAAGGAAAAAAATGAAATGATTCAGGATGGTGTTTTAACTAGAAGTTAAAAGCTTCTAGTTAATGGTCTTCTATTAAGTCAGAGACTCCAGGGGAAGAAATTCCACGCAGATTACAAATAAGTGACCCACAGGTGAGACATCTAAACAATTGGAAGTCACCTGAAAGCTTTGGATCACTCTGATGTAATTGGATTGATTCTCTTTTGACAGGAACACAAGGCATTTTCTGTGTCCCTTATTGATACAGCCCATGATTGAGACACTGCTACTCTCTGTTTAATAACTTTGTATGATTTGAGCTAGAAGGTTGATTTCACAGACCAAGGTCCTGTGGAGGTGGACTGCAGATGCCTTTAGAAAAGACCCCATAGATTAGCAACTGTCTGGTTGCCTTATTTTCATATGGGAAAGTGGAGCCTTGAGTGGCTAAGTCAACAACCACACTTGAGGACATGCAGATGGATTTTAGTCCTATGGGTGTGATTTGGTTGGCTTGTTAGGATACTTTAGGAGAGTTTTGAGCAAAAAGAAATCTAGGAGTTTGCAGCTCCTCCTTACAGATTGGAGGCTTTGACATGGCTGCTTACCTCCTGTACTCCAGGGTCAAAATCCTTATAACTCCCTTTGTTTTAGACCCATTTCATCTATTCTTGCCACTTTCCGTACCCTTCTGAAAATGTGTGTTAAGCAGAAAGTCAGAGGCTTTCTGACTTTCAAAAGAAACAACCACCAACCATCACCTCCCCAGCAGGCCCGGGAGTCTGGGTCTTTGCTTGTTGTCAGCTATGATGTGCCTTGAACAGGTCACGCAAGCTCTCTGAACTTTGGTTTTGTTATCTGTCAAAGAGGTATAATAAGCCTTTTAACCATGCACAGAGTTTTAAAAAATTCATAAGAAGAGCCTCATAAAATCAGAGTTAATATTTTCTTTTGTATTAGGTTAAAATTAAATGCTGCTTTGGATTGGACTTGATACATGCTTATAATTCCAACAACTGGGCGGCTTAGTCAGGATGATATCCTGAGCACAGGCATGAAAGGTCAGCCTGGAACCCATGAGAGAGAGGGAGAGAGGGAGAGAGGGAGAGAGGTGGAGAGAGGGGATTCAACTGTGCTGTTTTCTTACTATTAACCCTTTCAGTGTCTTTTATTCTATACAATAAACTCTGTTTTGATTTCCACAACAGAGCGTCTTCTGTTTTGTATGAAGTAGAACGGAGTTTCTTCCAGTCACGGTTCTTTTCTGCTCTCTTCATTTGTTCTTGTTTTGTTTTTAATTTTGATAGGGATCTCCTGTGGTAGCCCAGCTGGCTTAGAACTCATTGTGTAGCTGAGGATGACCTTGAATTCCTGATCCTCCTGCCTCTGCTTTCCTAGAGCTGTGATCACATGCTGAGTGCCCCATTTGTTCATTTAAAAAGTTACACTGAGAGTGTGTGTGTGTGTGTGTGTGTGTGTGTGTGTGTGTGTGTGGTGTTAGAGGTTAAACTAAGCACATGCCGGACAGGTGCTTTAGCGCTGAGGTACTCTAAAACATGCACATCTTACATATGCTTGTTCCTTTTGCTCATATTCTCCTTTTTCCTCTCTCTTTCATTGTTTCATCCAACAAATATTTATTGGCTACTTGGCGTATGTTAGGACCTGTGGACGGATACTCGTTTGTCTGTGTATATCTAGGACAAGATCTTCCTATGTAGACCCGGGTGACCTCTAACTTTCCATCCTGCCTTCACCTCCTGAGTGCTGAAATGATGTGAATACCATGCCCAGTGGTGTTGGGCATTGTCACAAAGTCCTATTCCTCGGGCTAGGGATGGTTCAGGGGTTAAAAGCATTTGCTGCTCTTCCCAAGGATCCAGGTTTGATTCCCTGCATCTATATGGTGGCTCACAACCATCTTTAAATCCGGTTCAGGGGATCTGTTGCTCTCTTCTTGATTTCCCCAGCATTGTAGGCAAAATACCCATACACATAAAATAAAAATGTATTTTTTTTATTTTTATTTATTTTTTTGTTTTCTGAGACAGGGTTTCTCTGTGTAGTTTTGGTGCCTGTCCTGGATCTTGCTCTGTAGACCAGGCTGGTCTTGAATTCACAGAGATCCACCTGGCTCTGCCTCCCGAGTGCTGGGATTAAAGGTGTGCACCACCACCGCCCAGCTATAAATCTTTTTTTTTTTCTTAAGTTCCTGTTCCTTTGGAATTTATGTTCTTGTGGAGCAAATAGACTTTTTTTTTTTTAAATAAAAAACAAAGTATATGATAGAACTATGGACTAAAATGTAGCAATGTGAGGAGGACAGAAAAGAGCGGTCATTTTAGACAGCTTTCTAGTGTAGGAAGGAGCCAAGCAGAGATGGTCCAGGTTCAGGGCACCACAAATGTGTGCTCGGCATGCTCAGGGATCAGTGAGAAGCCAGTGTGCTGGACCCAGGAAGGGAGAATGAGGAGAATGAGCTCAGAAAGGTGGGGTGGGATCAGATCCTCAGAGGCACTGCAGCTGTGGCAGGCACCTTGGCTTCTAGCTTTGGGAGAGTTGCATCTCCCCTGCATTCTTGCTGCTGCCGGTCATCTGTTCCTTTCTATCCTCTGAGATGCTTTATACCTAGTTGGTGCAAATGTTTCATGAGGCTTTGGCTTCGGGTGCCAGCAAGAAAAATTTGAAAGTGATTTCTAAGAAAGAAGTGAGGGGAGCTGGAGATAGATTGAATGTGAGAAATGATGTGGGGTGAGTTTGTGGTCCTGGGAACATAGTGATGTCACAGACAGAAACAGGACGGTTAGGAAGGGAGGCTGATTTTAGGTAGGTTGATATGGAATTTTCAGTTCTAGTAGGATATGTATACAAAGTTTCCAGAATAATTTGAGTGTGTCACAGTACACTGAAAATGTTGGCTTTCTTTGTGGCTGAAGTCATGATTTGGAACAGTCTCTTCCTCATATTTGTAGCACCCAGGAAAGGGGTTGACAAACAGTCAGGGCTTATACTAATGATGAGGGGTGTGTAGAGAACAGAGAAGGTCCTGAGCGAGTGAAGCCCTGAGTGAATGTGTGCTGTTGACACAGGCACAGCCTTGTCAGGGACCACAGAGCCTCAGGCTCAGAGAGTTGGCAAAGCCTTCTTGGGAGACTTAAGTGCAAGTGCGTATGATATGTACAGAAAATGTCTACCATAGGTTTCTCCTCTGGATATTTAAGGCCTGAAGACTGTGCCCTTACAAAGACTGTTCCAGCTGAGATCACTAAACCTGTCTCCTTGTTCATCTGCATATAATAATCATGACTCCTTGTTCATCTGAATGCAATAACCCCATCTCTGTTCAACTCTATGGGAGTGATGAGGTTTCTCTATCAGAGAGCCCAGTCTACCTGACCCCAGCTTTTCTGTCCGAGTGTCCACCTGTCTGTCATTTCTTCATTCCCTTATCACCCCAGTCAGATCCCAGTCCCTGGAGCTGTGCAAGGACATGGCAGGGTTATGTGGCACATAACTGTGGTGCTCAGTGTGTAATGACATAGGCTTTGAAGTAAGGTCCTGTGGGTCTGAATTCCAGCCCTCATACTCCATATGTGTATCTCAGTTGAGCAGCAGCTGTGGTCAGTGTCCTCCTATGGAAAACAGAATGAGAAAGATCTATCTGGTCACTGAAGATTGACTCTCACTGTTTCCGTGTTTTAATGACTGTTTATAATCTGCTGTAGTAATCCCCTGTGTGTGATTCCCTGTATAAGTGAGCTCTGCCAGTGTGTAGGGAATGTTGGATGCATACTGCATCAGTTAATAATGTCTGCATCTGTTATTAGGATAGTAACTTCTACTGCCGATTATATTAGCAGCAACCAAAATAACATTAAGGTGGAATTGGGAGTTGACAGGCATGTTGGATAATAAATGATAGTAGTATTACATAGTATTTTGTATTCATAGATTAATCGCCATCCATAAGATGGAATCAGTATACAAAAGATGAATAAAACTCAGTCCCTATAGTAATATTTTATAGTGATAAAATTAATGCTATTCAAGCATGATGGTCTGTGCCTATAGGTCCAGCTAAGCTACTCAGGAGGGTGAAGGGGAGGATGGCTTGACAAGTTCAAGACCAGCCTGGGTTATATAGTGAGACTGCTATTTTTAAAAAAACAATTTAGAGAAGCAAATAAAATTTTTATTTAAGTTCATTTGGGGCAAAGTTTCTGATTTTTTTTTTAGTTGTTGTATCTCAAGTATTTTTTCTTTAAATCAGAATGTTTATGGCCTTTCAAAAGATTCATTTATTATTTATTTTATTTATGTTAAGTGTGTCTGCTTGTATGAGTTTAGGTGCACAGCCATGTGCAGGAGCCAGTGGAGGTCAGATCCCCTGGAAATGGCGTGGCTCGTGGTTGTGAAGTAATTTCTGGCCTCTGTGCAAACCGGGGAGCCGTCTCCCCAGCCCCTTTGTAGCCGTTTGATTTGGATTCTTGCCCTTTTTATTTCTCCATATAGCTCACACAAATCTGAGAATTCTTGAGAGGTTTCCTAGCCAGCCTGTGGCTGCCTGTGGAACTGTAGCTTTACTTTTTTGCTGTGGAGTAGATGTCGTGGCACTAAGACCCAGAAACCTTGTGCTCTGTGTGGCTGGAGCTGGGCTGTGCTCATACTGAAGGGAAGGAAGTCATTAGTGCAGACTGAGCTGTGGAGTTAGGTTCTTGCAGGATTTCCTTCCAGCCTTTCCCC